>CAUYQG010085224.1:0-29313 GCA_963574415.1 Tarsius wallacei | reverse complement strand
AAGAGATAAACAATGATCAAACTATGACCCATAGCATATTTACTATTTATATGCCTTTGTTCTATCTGGTCTCATTTTCTTTTCCTGCAAATAGTGTCTTTAATATTTCTAGTAGTATAAGTACACAGGTGATGAATTTCTCAGCTTTTATTTTTTTTAATTATATTTTTATTTTTAAAGTTATTTTTATAGACAATAATTGAACTTTTTTTTTTTTTTTGAATTGGAGTCTCATTCTGTCGCCCAAACTGGAGTGCAGTGTCCGCTCCCGGCCACCGCAGCCTCGACCTGCTGGGCTCCGGCGATCCCTCCGCTCAGCCTTCCAAGTAGCTGGAACTACAGGCGCACGCTACCACGCCCGGCTAATTTTTTTGATTTATTGTAGAGATGGGGTCTCACCAAGTTGCCCAGGTGGGTCTTGAACCCGCGGGCTCAGGCAATCCACTCACCTCAGCCTTCCAAAGCGAGGGATTACAGGCTGAGCCACCGAGCCCGGCAAACTTTTTGTGTCACCATTGACTTTGTTGACATTTTCTCTCCTATGTTTGTCTTCTATTCAGCTCATCTCAGCTCTTATCACTATTGTTTCCTTCCTGCTACTCTTTTTTTTTTTTTTTTTGAGTTGGAGTCTCACTGTCGCCCAGACTGGAGTGCAGTGGCCGCTCCCAGCCACCACAGGCTCGACCTGCGATCCTTCTGCCTCAGCCTTCTGGATAGCCGGAATTACAGGCTCGTGCTACCACGCCTGGCTGATTTTTTTTTATTTATTGTAGAGATGAGGTCTCGCCAAGTTGCCCAGGGGGGTCTCAAACCAGCGGGCTCAGGCAATCCACTCACCTCTGCCTCCCAAAGGCATGGGATTACAGGCTGAGCCACAGAGCCCGGCTCTTCCTGCTAGTCTTATGAATTATTTTGATACATTTATTTTAACTGTTTAACATGGATTATTTTTCCTAATTAATGTTCAACTTTTTTCTTTAATCATGTACATACACAAGGCTAATTTTATTTATTTAAAATACTGATATAGTTGCAACACATGTTATTGACATGGGTGTTTAGTGATCATTAAGTTTAAAATATTTTCTTATTTATACATAAAATGTATTAAGCCATCGATCATTTAGGAGCATTTATTATTTTACAACATTTATGACTGATTTAAAGCTAAATTCATTTTGGTCAGGAACCATGGTTTTTATTATTCCAGATTGAAATGTGGTAAGACTTTGTCTTCATGGATGAGTGTATAGTCAAAATTTTAAATGAACTCTTGGTACATGATATGACTATATCTTATAATTGTTGTTTGTCATATACTATATGTATTTTGCTACATTCAGCTGTTAATTTTATGACTAAATATTTCATATACTTACTGTGTTTTTCTTTATTGTCCATCATTAACAAGTGTTAAAGATCTTCATGCATTATTTTAGGTTTATGTATTTCTCTTCATAGCATGACAACATTTTGATCTACATATTTTGAGGCGATGCTCTTTGGTGGTTAGAGATTTAAAGTGTGTTGATTTCCAGAAAAATGGATAATTTTAACATTTCAGACCCAACATCATCTGTGTATTGTTTTTTTCTTCAGGTGATCATTTGATTCCCTATTGTTTTTTTAGTGTCTTTTGGAAATCATTTCAACTTTACTGAAATTATAGTTTAGATGCTCATTATACCATGAATTATAAAATAAATGCATTGACAATAATTTGGAAGCAAGGCGACAACAGATCTGGCATGCATGTTTTTTTTTTTTTTAGAAATGCAGATGACCAGTCAGCATCAGTAGAAAACTTCAGATATAGTTATCTACCTGTCTTATGAGCTTAATAGATTCACTTGCTTCTAGGGGGTGATGAATTATGTCTGCTATTAAATGAGATGACTAGGTAGTAATAGGTATTAATGACTCAGCTCTACCCACATTGTGTATTTTGTCATTGCCATAGTAGACTGCCATTTATTTCTCTTAATTTTGCCCCAAATATTTACTCAGTTCTGATATGAAACGTAAAAATTTCAAGACTAAATCAAACTTAGATAGATAGCTTTTGTCACAATCATATCATTTTATAAATGTTTCTTGTTAACTGTGTCATTGAGTATCTGTGCTTGGTTTATTACAGATAAAAGTGTCTTTAATGATATTGTGTTTCCATTAAGAGGTTTATTTCGTCTCAATTTTCAGGTCATATTGCTGAAAGAGACGAGATAATATCTGTTCATCCTTTATTTAAAGATGATGCTATCCTGATAATTTGTGCTAGATATTTCTTTTGAATACCACTATCAACAAAGATGTGATTACTGCTGAGTCTTAGAATATACTACATCATAAAAAGCAATACATTTCTTTTGCTTTGGCTGTCCAATATGGTAGAATAATACATCATTATGCTTTTGCAGTAAATATGATTAATGTGAATGCTTTCAAAAACTCATATGAAAAGCATACAGATTGGATATGAGTTAAAATGTATTCTGTGTACCAGGCTATGCAAAACTGCCATGCATAATAATCAAGGTGTATTTCATTCTTGAAATAATTCTCTTCCAAGAAAATTAAATAATATTGTAAATTTTGGAATATAATTTTACTAGATAACGAGTTTTACTTGCTTACCTCATGTTTTAAGTTTTGCTGTCCCTAATGCTTAAATATTCATTCAAGGGCCCCATAGAACCGATTCCTGGTTGGATGACACTACAATTTACTGTTCAAACTAGGAAACTTTTAGCTGGAAAGATGCAAATATAAACACTATGGCCATGTTATCAACTGGTACTCACATAGACATAGCTATAATATACACTCACCCTACTCCTAAGAAGAAATTAGAATTACATAATCATACTGCTCAAGGATGACTCCACCTGTGAGAAACATTGGAGGATCAGTGATTAGTTACTTTCTAGTTAGATATTTTTTCTAAGTTCCTATCCTGTATATTCAGTTGTTTTAGGGCACATCTGTTAGTTGGTGTAAATGTTCTTCACATTCTGTATAACTGGAATTAAATTCATCCTCCCAAAATCTACTCTCCTACCACTGCATTCCTTTGCAGCAGTGAGAAAAAAGGAGAATTATTATAGACTCCTTTGTCACTCACTTTCATAATTATATTGCCATCAGTTTAATAGATTTTAATCATTCTTACCTTTCTTCCTTTCCATGACTCTGCTCATATCAATGCATCTATTTACAAATGTGATGCCCGCCAGAATGATATTCTTGCCTACAGTCTACTCCTGTAATGTTGTTGCCAAAGTTCTATTTCCTTTTTTTTTGAATTGAAGTCTCACTCCATGACCCAGGCTGGGGTGCAGTGGCACGCTCACGGTCACCCCAGCATGACCCACTGAGCTCAGGCGATCCTTCCACTTCAGCCTTCCTAGTAGCTGGAACTACAGGCGTGTGCTACCACTCCTGGCTAATCGTTTTGTTTTGTTTTGTTTTGATTTTTTGATTTATTGTAGAGATGCGGTCTCTCCAAGTTGCCCAGGCTGTTCTCGAATCCATGGGTTCAGGCAATCCTCTCACCTCGACCTCCCAAAGTGCTGGGATTATAGGCTTGAGCCAACCCGCCCTGCCCCAGAGTTTTATTTCTAACTTGACAATTAAGTAATAACCTGCCAGAAAGACTTGATAACTCCCAAGAGCATGGAAGAAATTTTACTCTTTACATTCCAGGTTCTGCAGTATTTACTTACTACTATATATTTCACCCGTGCCCACCCTCAGCTGACCATTTCCCCATCCTGCATATATACAGAGATGGTCATAATCCCATCAATCATGTAATGATTATATATCTTCTGTGCCTAAGAATATGACACTTCATTCTTGTAAAATATTATTTCTTTCTTCAGATTTACTTTTTACTATGCATTATAATACAGTTCAAGTATTACTTCCTCTAAGATTTTTCTGATTTATTGAATTTAAACTTGTATTTCAATCACGTTTCACATAGTTTTTTCTTAGTGTTTATTATATTTAATTCTAAGATTTGCTTTATTTAGCTCTTTTTTTAGAACTCTAGGTTTCATAGGCATAATAAAAAGTACTTATTTGGCAGAATATAACCATTGCCTAGCACTGTAAGTGTTAATAAAAAGAAGTCAACTTATGATTCAATAAATACATGGGGAAGTATAGGAAAGCAGAGAGTCCAAACAGTCCAAGAAGAGCTTAGTTGTGAGAGTAGACTTCAATAAGTAACAGTATCTTTCTTGAGATGATTGTGCTCTGGTAGATAAAATAAATCTGTAATACAAGTAATTATAAGAATATATGATTCTCACTGGTCAAAAATTGTAGAAGATGCTCTTTGAGTCTATACATTTTTCAGGAGTCAGTTAAGTAATGCAACATTAATTAAAAAGAGGAATCTGCTTCAAAATGTGTTTTTTGTTCATTATCTGTCACTTGTGCAATGTAGTCATATGTTCCCAAGATGCAGAGTTACTGAGAATTTTGGCTGTAAATATCTATGTGTGTAGGCATGCATATATACAAACAGATATACATGTTATACATATTTATATACATACACCATATATTCTAATTATATATGCACATATATGTTTTTCATATTTATTATGGTATTCTTATAAGTGGGCTATACATGTTAGCTCAGTAGATTAAAATTTGCATTTTGGTACATTTATTAAAATGTTCAGGCTTAGAACACTGTCATTGAATTTGTGTTGATGAGCTATATAGGTTGTTTTCATCATAGAACTAGGCAAAATACAAATAACAGACAATTGTATTCTTGCACACAAAATTAATTTAACAGTTACTTTCTAAAAACACAAAAGTTATTTCAAAATTAAAAAATTAATATCTTTAAAAAAAATCAGAAGGTGCTGTATATTTTGTGAGTTCAAATAATCTTAGTAATAATTTGGACTAAAAGACTTTCTTAATCACTTGTTAAGACTGATATCATGAGTTTATAAACATGTTTTATCTGATTATAATAGTCATGTGTGATTGTTGTAAAAAATGCTCAAAAATATAAAGAACTATAAATAATTCATTAAAGTATTCTTAAGGTATTGCAGCTGCTAAAATGTTGCTGCTATGGTTATCCAATATTCTGTGTTTTAATAAGTTTCCCGCATGTGAATATGTATGATAGATAAGCAAACAAGTTGAAATTTTATGCCGAGTTTCAGATTTAAGTTGATCTATCGTACTTCCTCAACATTATTTAGTATTTTTCCAAACATGCTATTATAAAGGATGGATAACATTTTTAAAAAATTTGTACATATGTTAAGAAATTTATTTTTTACAATTTTTTAGCTTTCTGTTATAAATGCTTTAATATATTATATAATTTTTGTTTGCTTCTGATTATTTTATTCAAAATTAATTAGGGATAATTTTATCAGGTATTATTATATCAAAGTATATTAATTCTACAATATAATACGTCATTCACATGGTTCTCTAGTGATATTGCTGTGTTTAACAACCTTATAAGTGTTGCAACATGTTTTCAATTGGATGGGATAAGAAACTTTGAGTATGTTCACAAAACAAAAACTCTCAAAGATTTTTTCAACTGGCTATTAAAGATAATAATGTCTTAGTATATTTATATATTTCTATTCATTTAGTTATTAAAGAATTTGAGAACTTTTCTAATATTTGCTTATTTTTATTTCTTATTTTATTTTCCATTTCTAACCCTTACAAATTTTAAACTAGGCTGTCTTTAAATTGATTATTAAGAATTTAATTTTGTGTGCTTCCTGCTAATATTTTCCTCCTCATTTACTGATATTGTTTCTAATGGTGTATAAACCACTAAATTTTAAGGGTAGATCAATAAAATGTTTCAAATATTTTAATAAGTTTTTTTCTTATGCATAGAATGTTTTTTTCATGAGATCTGCTAGTCAATATGTTTCTTACATACTTATAAGGTTAAAATTATTTATGTATTTGAGTGTTAATTTTCCTGAACCCTATGAAATACAATTGTTTTCTCAGTAGTTTGTTTTTCTAATGCCATTTGTTAATGAATATATCATGTCCCCATTTTGTGATGATTTGTTAAATTCTACATTGAAGTTTTAGTCATTGCAATATACTTTCACTTATTAACTTCGTGAATCTTGTAATCACACTGCTCTATTTTAAATATGTATGGTTTGACGGAATTATTTAATACCTTATTGAAATAGTGCTTTCTCATTATGATTTCTTTTTTAAGTTTCTTAGTTAAATGGGATTATTTTATTCTGCTTAGAATTTGTAGAAATTTCCTCCAAAAAACAGTTTGGGGTTTTACAAATCTAAATGATAATACATAAAATAATCAAACTTTTAATGTATTTACATATGTATCTGTGAATGTGTATCTATCTATTCATCTGTGAGACAATTGGCATCACAAAAGTATTTATTTGTTCCATTCATACATTTTCTTTATTTTAATTTTTAAATATTTCTTACAAAAATGTATGTACTTTACTGGGTATACCACACACACATTGCTTGTCAGTTTTAAAATGTACTATATTTGAGTTTTCTGTTTTTAAAATTTTCCTGGTTTTCTTAATTTATTTGTTTCTCTTAATTTTAAAAAATTTCTTGGATTTGAGCATCTTTAAAAGTTATTACTGATGGAAAATAGTATAAAAATATCAACATTTCCATTATTTTCACAGACTATTTTCTCTTAGACCTATTTACATTCTTGCTTTAACATACTTGTCTTTAGGGCTGCTCCAAACTCTTATCCTCAGACCTCTCTCAATTACTCACTTGGTTAGAGCATTGGATCGGTTTGTTTCTTGGTCCACAGTAACCTTCAAATACTGTCTGTGAAAGTTTTTAGGAAATGAATTTTGTTGAATTATTCCATGTCTGAAACTATTCTTACTGAATTTTGCAGCTGGGCTTTAAGGCATTGTTCCACTTCCTGTCAGCACCAGTGTTCTTGATTATAGTACACTGCCCATATGAAATGCTTTCTTCTTTTCCGCTCTAGAAATTTCAAAACTTTATATTTTATTTATTCATTTATCTACTAAATAGTTGCAGAGTGCCGGCTTTGGTTCCATGTTGTATACTCAAGATAGAGCAGTCAACAAAGTAGACAAAATCCCTCTTCTCACATCATTTACCAAGAGCTTGGAGAGAAAGACTAGCAATTTCTTAGTTATTGGGTCCAAGAATATGTTTTTTGCATGTGTTATGTTGGGCATTTAGCAAGTCCTTTCAATCAGAAACCGTCTGACCCTAAGCAATAGAAGAAATACTCTTATATTAATTTTTAATTATTTAATTCATTTTTCTGAAACTTTGTCTTATTAGAAGTTAAGGTTTTTATATTAATATTTTGTGATTTATGCCTTTATCATATTCTTCTTTGCTTTTTCCCTAAAATTCAAGTCAGTTTATTGATTTTTTAAAATATAATTCTAGATTATCTTATATTGAATATATTCTATGCATTCTGTACACTCCTTGCTCTCTCTAACTATTCATTCATTATAGTGTTGTATTATTTTTCCATGTAATATCTATTTAAATCTCTCTGAGGCTACTAATTGTGTTCTTGTGACATGTGACCTTTTACTAAGTTGTAGTTATCTTTTATTACTTTCTTTTGCCATTTATTTTAAGTTGGTCTCTGTTTTTCTATTATTACCTGAGAAACTTAGTTGCATGTTCAAATTTTAAAATGGAGAATAAATCCAACAGGAAGCACTGGGCGTGATCCCAGCTTATTTACTGGTGAACTTAGCTTGTGGGTAAGTGTGTAGTTGCTGGTTGCTTCACTGAGCCAAGGGACCACTGAACTTCAAAGTGTGAAGATCTTGTCTGTAGAGTACAAATAACAAAAATAGGTTTCCAATTCCTCCAAGAGAGCTCATTTTTTAAAAAGGAAAATGAGTTCCTTTTTTTATCTGGGAATTTGGAAGTTGGATTGCTGTCAGGCATTATGGGTATTGAGCAGTAGGGGATGTACACAACTGATCCAAATACAAACTCACAATTAATATCACTGTTTTCTACTCCATATTTTGCTTCTCCATTCTATTGTGCCTAGCATTTATAAGTAAATTTTCTGTGATTCTGAAGCACTGCTTTCTTCTGCTCTCCTTAACTATAACCCCTTTCTTCCATTACTTCTACAACTCTGATTCATAGACATTATATCTTCTCCATTTAAACTTTCTCTTTCTATTATTCATATATTTTTCTGAAACTGATGGCTTCAGACCTGTTTTTCTTATCATTGTAGATACATTTCTTTCTAAACTGATTATCAGTTATATGGTAAAGCAGATGAGGAAGTAAACACATGTGGTAGTGTTCTCTGTCCATTGGAATTAGAAGTTGAGGAAGTGTGGCTTTTGCTGCTGTTTTTACAGTTGTTGTTTTACAATTTGTACATGATGGATTGTATTTGTTGTTAAATATCCTCTTTAGAGAAAGTATAATTCATAAAAATGAGATCTTAGGCTACGAATTACAGCCAATAGAAAGGAAAGGGAAAATAACATTTATTAGTGTTTGTAAGATACTGGATAAAGTATTTCAGTTAATACTAATAACAACCTTGTGATATCATATATAATTTTCATAAACCAGCATTTCTAAAGAACACTTCCAAAATTTGGCACCTTAATGATATGCTATGTGGGTCATTTAAAGTTTCAGATTACATCACATCCTATAATTATTTGTATACATGTCTTCATCTCTCTCAAATCGAAGGGCTTTAAATGACAGAATTTATGTCTGACTATAATATCATAGTTTTCTAAAATACTGATCACTTATAGGACTGAAATAAATTATCAATAAATGTTTTTTAAATTGATTACTGTAATAAGTTATTATTAAAGTTTATAATTCTAAACTCTACTTCCTCAAGTATAAGTAACCTAAAGTTGATAGAAGTAAGGAATTTGTATTACCATAAAAGTTACCTACCTTGATACTTTCTTTTAAAGAAATAGTACATTATATTTATGACTTCTCAATATAAATATTTACTAATAAAGGGATGAATAAATTCAATAATTAAACAAAAATTCATAAAAAAACTTTTGCATAACAAGTACATTGTTAGACAGCAGAGATATAGGCAAAAAATTGCTGCATTTATTTAATATATGTGCTTAGTTGCACTCTATATAAATATGAGATGCAAACCAAAGTCAACCATTCATTAACAAAGGAATAATTTATAAATATTAAACACAGATTGCATAGTAAAGCAGACTAAGATATATACAATAAAAAAGTAAAAGTAGATTTTGCTTCCTTCTAAATTCATAAATAATTCCGCAGAAGAAAAGAACTACAGTGGCAATTCAAGAAAATTGTTAGAAAAATCAGTAGTACTGCCAAAGTGCTATAATCGAGGCAGTTTTCTTCTTTTAAAAGATATTAGCTTAGGGTGGGGGAAGAGGGAGAAAAAAAAGAAAAAAGAAAAATATATATATTAGCTCTGGTGGGCAAGACCATGCAGGAAATGGTAAGGTTTAAGCACTGCTTGAATTATGAGTTAAATATAAAGACTGGGTATGCATATAAAGTATTTATGCTTTTCAGTAAACCTACAGCAAATTAATGTGATACTCTTATATTGATATGTAATGGCAATGTCACATTATATCTAACAATATAAGAATTAGATATAAATATTACATAATATACATATGAAAAGATTGGTAGTAGAGTAGAAAAAAGAGCTGATTTTGTAACCTAATATAATTTAAATTTGGTCTCCAGCACTTAGCAATAAATGCTGTGTAAATTTTCACAAAAGTATTTAATCTCTCAGTATCTGCATATGAAAAATGAAACAGCAATCTTTCTTTAAGTATTGTTGAGAGAATTAAGTACATGTATGTTTGTAAACCACTGAATATACTCAATTAATGATAAAGATATAGTTAATGACTGTTAAAATCTTGCAGGTTAAAACAAATTTCTTTATCCTTCATTCTGAAATTAATATTCATTAATAACATAGAACTTTTGGTCATCACACCTACCGACAAGGAAATAAACAACATATGTCTTAAAAGACAAAAGACTTTGATCTTACATGCAAAGTATTGTTTTCCTGTACTATTGACAGTCACTCCAAATTAAAAGTTCTGTGTTCCATTAGCATTCCTTCATTTTTCTAGTTTTCTCCCATACCTCTTTACTTCTCTACAAGAAGGATCCTTGAGGAACTTGAATCACACAGCATGTGTTCATTACTCTAGATGCCGGGGCACTGAAAGCATCATTCAGAGTGTGTTGGAGATGGTAAATAGCTTTTATCTCACCCTGCCAGCTTTGAGTGATTGGTGGTGACTACATAAATTGCTCTTCTGAGAGTGAAAGAATGCTCTAAAATCTGCAGGAGGAAGGCAGCATGTGCCACAGAATGGGAGGGAGGAGTCACATCTTACTGCACAAGTTCCTCGACATCCCAAGTGGGTCTTAAGCCTGCTGCACACATGCCAAAAAACAAGGGAGAAAACAAGGAACAGGGAGGGGCCTCAAAGACAGCTGAGATGCAGAATGCAAATGGGCTCTAAATTTCCAGAATATGGAAATTGGGAGAGTCTTATGGTGGAGAAAAGTAATGAAATGAAACAGATTGAAGGTGGACATACTTGTGGACTGATTTATGCATCTTTCTAATCATTTTTAGTCATCCCTCAGCAGTGTTAAAATGCTAGCAGTCAGCTTAGAATCATCAAAGAAAACCAGGGCTTAACAAGAGTTAAAGCAGTACAAACAGATTTTATTTAGGAACCATTGCAATGGGGGAAGAGAGACATAAGTGTGGAACTGGGCTCAATTCAGAATAAAGCAAACACAAGCAGGGCTTTATAGCCAAGGAACAGGTTAGCAAGAGTAGGGATTGGGAGAAAGAAAAGTTTTAAGATGAAACATCAGGGGTAGGAAGGATTTTGGTTAAACTGACTTGACCAGATTTTTGTTGAAGGCAGGCCAAAGTGATCAGATATTAAGGGTGAGAGTTAAGAAATTCCATCAGATAAAGGGGTGAAGATTCTCTCTAAATTGATTTATCAGGATTCTCCCTAAAACTGAACAATGCAAAGTCACATATAGCAGCCCAAAGGGGAAGTCTAGTTGAGAAAAGGGTTCAGAGGAGCTAGAATAAAAAGTGTGGTTAAGGGAAAAGTTGTATCACTATAGTACAATTTCATAGGCTAGGACAATATGTTCCTAGCTTAGAGTTTATTGGTCCTTAAGTTCTACCTGCAAAACAAAAATCTTTGCTTATAGTTAAGAAAATCCTAGGCTAAAGTCACAGTGTTACAGTGAAGATGACATTCATGGGCAGCAACTTTTTTCCTCGTCTGTAACCTTGGCTTCTAAAAATATCACTTACTCAAAGTTGAAGGTATTGAATAGAGTGTAGGAAGTAGGAAGAATAGAATACGAAGGGTTATGTATTTTTTGTCACTGAGATGGAGACATAAAAGATAAAGCAAAGGGGACTGGATATTATTAAAATTTAATACATATTTGAGGGGCATAATTATTTCCTGTTTATGTTCTTCTGTACACAAAAAATAAATGTATGAGAATATTTCATGTCCAACTTAATAACTCAAGTTGCCTTAATGATGGTATCAAGACAAAGTGAATATCTTAACTTATATCTCCCAAAGAATACAACCACAAACAAAATATAATACTGTAAAGAAATTAGTGGTTTCCAAGTAGCATTTAATTCTCTGTTTGTAAAGAAATTAGTTAATTTAAAAATTGTAACTTATATAAATTATCACCAGAGCAAACAATATATTTTAGAATGTTTTATTAATATTCTTTTGATAGCCAATGGATGTGCAGTTTTAGGTTTTATGTATTTTTTAAAACTATATACTCTATATGTAGTGATTAGATTTGAAAAGCTAATTCAACTCATTGAATATAACATTTGTATGTATATACTTTTAATTATGTTGTTTTATAATATTTTCATTGTGATAAGTTTAGAACAGTGTCTGGAACATAGTAAGTTTTCAAAATATATTTGTTAAATGAATGAATAAATGAATTACTTATTCTCTTAATTTATTTTCTAATTTTTAATTGCCTTATAATGCTCTGATATTAACTCTAATACCAATAAACCTGCAGAACAGAAGTGTGCATTTCCTTTTTTGAAATGTCAGTTCATTAATTCTAGAAATCATCATTATATTAGCTATTACTTGTAAATATCTTTAGGCCATTAGTGATGGTAATGGTTTTACTGCAGGAAAAAGGAGGATGGAAGATCAAAGTGAATCAAGAAGCAGATGGAAGATAATGTTACTAAGATTAGCTACAGAAGAAGAGCAATAAATAGCATCTGTATTTTCAATTTAAATAAAAATTGGATTACTGCACAATTCTGTGCCTGCTTTGCTCCTGAAGCAAGGGTTTTATGTGTCAACAAATGTCTGAACCTTTTCATCAGAAGAAATGTTGGTCAGATTGATAATTATAAAAGTTAAAAAGTCAGAAAAATTAGATTAAATTTTTATCTTTATATATTACAGATATACAGCAAAACAGAGAAGCAAGTGTATCAATTATGCCGGTTTAAATAATAGAAAGCTCTCATAAGACTCCTCGGCATATTCACATAGGTTTAATTTAAATGTAGGATACAGGGGGAAGAAAGTGAAGAGAAACAGAGAAGGAGCTGAGTGGCTTCCTGGTGCAGCTCCTCAGGGTGTTTCTTTTGCCTGTTCCAAAGCATGGCTTTTTTTTCAGGTTATGATATGTATAAGGAATCTTGCTTCAGAGAGCTCAGACAAAGATTTTAGTGGAGTCTTTGCCCACTTTTTTGCATCCGGATCTGGCTGTGTAACCAGTTAATAAACCAGGTGTAAACCGTCAATGTGTATATCCTTAAACAATGTAGACAAGGTAACTTTGGGTGCCACTAATATAGTATCAAACATTAACAGCACATTACAGAAGAGTAGCTAATCTTGAATTTATGTTGACTGAGGGTCAGGCTTAGACTGCCAGGAGCCTGAGACAGAAGCATACTGATACTCCAATTAAACTGTAAGATAACTTTAAACATAAATTTTTCTAGGTTAGATTGGGACATACTTAAATCACTCCAGGCAACTTGGCTACCTCTGAATTTGACTGCCTTCATTGTGTCAGCATTCAGGGAATACAGATGTATGAACTATCTGTCCAGACTTCACTGCTTTCTTAGAGGAAAGGGCTAAAATATATAAGATGGAAAAATATACTAGGTAGTTGATTGCTATTATATTGTACTTCTACCATTAGAGGAAAGGAAATTTGGTCTGCTAAAGTAAGCAGAAAAATATTCCTAAAAGTGATAGCACTTAAGATAAATCTTGAGTAACTGAAAACTTTGATGTGATTTTATGTAGTTATGATAAGTAAACACCTTTACACAATAAACCAGGGCCAAAGTCACATTCTTTGTACTGTATAAGTGAGCCCAGATGTTGTTGAATGATGAAATTCAAACAAAATATGTTTGAAATTTGGCTACAGATTAGGACTGGGGATTAATTTCAGATAAACTAAATTCTTAGCAGAATTCAAGAGGGATGATGTATACAAGGCTGGCTTCTAGGAAATTTGAGGTTTAGAGAAGTCTACATTGAAAACTTAGCTTTCACTGGCAGCATCTGTCTAAGCTAAGCAGGTACCCTCCACACACAAACAGGAAGTAGCCCTGCCTGTTTGCTGTGAACAGACCTAGGTAAGGCCTCACTGATAAAGTGGTCATTAGTAAACTGTTTGCCTGGAAAGCTCCTTTTTCATTTCATGCATATCATCTTATGATGAAATTATAAGAGATTAAGTATTTACAGTCAAAATAGCAGATGCCTGGAAACTAGAACTTTTCTGAATCCCTACCCCTAAACCTAAACTATAAAATTGAAAGAGCCAAGCTTGATAGCTCATGTGATACTCTAGAGAAAAAAAAATACTTCCTACTCTCTGACTATTAATTCATCTAGAACTGTCCAGAAAATACTTAAAATCTAAATTGTATGATTGTTGAAAGAATTCATACCATCCTATAGGTCAAAAAAAAAAAATCAGTGTTAGAAATAAAGAAATAGGACACATCCTGTAAGTAGAATGAGTGATACAAACATTCAGAATCATTTGCTGGTATTTTAGGCATAATTCAGAAATGAAAGGATGTCTACAGGATTGATCTTCTACCTGATGAAGAAATATTAACTGGTTAGATTTGCCAATTAATCTTAAAACACAACTTTTTAAAATCTCAAAATTTATGATTTTGTATGCATGGATTAAGGGACGCATTAAATAATAGAAATTACTTTGTTAAAAATATGTAGTCAAATGTTAACCAAAAAAAAAATCCATAGATGATATATTATTAGAGTTACAGTATCATATCCACATTTAAGCATAAAACATTTTTCACAAAGTAAAAAATAGATCTCGGATTTTCTTAGCCACTTGAAGTATATGGAAATCATCTGATGTAAATCTGTTCACCATTTGCCGAGCTCATATCATGCACTGGAACTTGAGTATATGCAATCTAAGTTTTGTTTCAAGAAGGTCCTGAACACTATGGGCGAAAGCTAGAAGGCATAGCCCAGCACGTCAACTGTGGGGGAATTTGAAAATATTTTTGGTGAATTTTGAGATTAATGCATAAGTATGGAACAGCATGTGATGAAAAGATGGTATAGACAGGAGTGAGTTTATAAGGATTTGCCTTGCTACATAAAGTCAAATGAAGGTAGAAACTAGTATGATTGTCCCCCCCCAACCCCATCTTTTACTTTTAATAATTGGCTTCCTACGGTGAAGAATTTGGGGCAGATAGATGTTAGAAGTGTAAAAAATAATTTTTAGGATAACGTAATTCCTAAAGCCTCTACATATCAGCATCACATCATAGAAGATATATACTTATAGTAGCACAAAGCTGCATTTCTAAGTTTCTAGGCATTCTAAGTTATGATAAAATGACTTTATAGTATGACAATCAACTATCACTCAAAATGAATTATTTTCACTTTGCTTGCCTCTGGGATTCCTAAAAGTCTAGCCCTGACCTTCGGCCAAGATCTAGTTAGTGATTTATGGTGTGCTGTTTAAAGTTTGTTAGTCTCTTAGTAGCAACCTGGATTAGTTTGTCTAGGTATCTGCAATGTAAGATGCAAAGACAAAGTCTGTATCTTTGACCTCTATAATTCTATGCCTCAAAATGGTAAGAAGTAGGCATAAAAGGGGGGAAAGAAGGGAGAAAAGGAAGGAAGGAAAATCTGAGATTAGCTCCTGGAATAGTGCCCCCAATTATGACCAGGTCTAATAATTCTGAATAAAGAAGATGTACAAACAAGCAAACAAAAGATAAGTCAAACGAAGTAAAACAAGCAAGCAAAAGATAGATAAGCCAAAAGAAGTAGAACTCTCTTTAATATTTCAACAATTAACTAAGTATAAGTGCCACTTAATATAATTAACTGTTAGTTAGGATAAGCTAAAGGTAAGGTAACTTCCAGGTTTTGAACATCAGTTGACTGTTTATTAGGTAAGAAAGAAATCTGCTCCAGCTCTTTACTGCCACTTTGCAGTGTGCATTTGATTATAATATTTTGGCTTATAGAACAGACTTCTAGGACACTTTGTTGATCAGTTATTCCTTCTGAAAAATAAAGTTCTATATTCATCTGGCATCGTAACTAGCATAAAGCTTTAGCAGAAATATGCATGCAGTTGAATTGTAGTTATACAAACCAGTAGGACATTTTCTGTCCTCTGACTGTTCTTCTCTTATATTACAAAGTACCATATGGCTATAGTTATTTGTAGTTTTACTCCAACAAAACACAGACAAGAATTCTGTATACAAGGATTCTGGTATAGAGTTTCATTTTATGTAGCTCATGCAATCAGGTATGGTAGTGAGTAAACAAATTATGAAATAGTCATGAAATGAAAATAAAATGTAGTCATTAAAAAGATAGTCTAAATTTATTTTCAGGAAAAGTAACTCATAAGTTAAGTAAAAAAAAGCAGGCTAAAATATCTTACAGTAGTTTACTTGTTTTAGGTCTATAATATTAAACAGGCACTTAGTTAGCTTTCTTAAAACTGAATTCACTGAGGTGATTGAATTTTATGTCATAAAAACAGATTAAATTAACAGGTTAATAGATATTCCATTGTAGTTTGATTCAATCACCTCTTTATCACTATAGAGATTTTAGAAAACTAAACCTAAGAAATTGATCTCCTCCAGCTTTTGCCTGAAGATTTATAAGTAAGGGTAAATGACTGTCTCCTTGAGATCTCAAAATCTTGTTAGGTTTTGTGACCTACCAGGTAGACCGTCATAACTAACTTTGAGGCTGGATGCTTGTAAGGCATAGAAGAGGTACCAGTGTTTTAGGCAGAGCCTTGAAGGCATTCGTTTCCTTTTAAAAATAACCTTGGTAGTAATTATAGACTTATCCTTAGTAAAATCAGAATTATGACACTCCAGGTATTCCTGGGCTCAGGCAATCTTTCTGTCTCAGCCTACCAAGAAGATGAGACTACATGCACATGCCACCACACCTGGCACTTTATTTTATTTTATTAGAGATGAGGTCTCTCTATATTGCTTAAGTTGATCTTGAACTTCTGAGCTCAAGAAATCTTCCTGCTTCCGCCTCCCAAAGTGCGAGGATTACAGGTGTGAGCCACTGTGCCCAACCCCAGGTATGCTTTTGATTGAAAAATTTGTTTAATTTTTGTCCTTTATACAATAGGAGAATATATTTTTCAGCCTCTGCAATATGTATATTGACATTGAATATACACACATTAAAAGTATTCTTCCTAAATTCTGAGTTGTCAGTGACAACTAAATAATATTTTTTAAAAGTTTTATTTTAGCGTATTTAGCTGGGCGTGGTGGTGTGTGCCTGTAGTCCCAGCTACTTGGGAGGCTGAGGCAGAAGGATCGCCTGAGCCCAGAAGATCAAGGCTACGGTGACTGTGAGCATGCCTCTGCACTTCAGCCTGGGCAGCAAAGTGAGACCCTGACTCAAAAAACAAAAAGAAAAGAAAAGAAAGATAAGAAAAAAATATTTTATTTCAGTTTGCAAAAGCACTACACTGATGGTTACGCTGTATCATGAAGAAAGTAGAACATTTTATCTCATGCAAACTAGGCAATAAAAACAAAATTAAGATATCAATATTTCAAAACAACCTACCAACCTTGGTGCTGTCTTTTCATGTGGCTTCGTACTGTCCTTAGTTGAAAACACTTTTTATAGTAGGTAATAGAAAAACCTTCAGGCAAGCAAGAGGAAAAGCAGACACTAAACGTTGATGATAAGACTTAGTGACTGCTTTTTTTTTATTAGCGTAAAATCAATATCTGAATAAAGGAGAGTAAAATCCTCTGTTAGATTAAAATACAGAATCATTTCATAAGGATTTTATTAGTGTTTTCCCTGAGGGTGAGCATATTATGGACAGTAAGGGCTTAATAATAATAAGACAAATAACTCAATTTTAAAATGTGCAAATAATCTGAACAGACATATCTCCAAAGATGATATAAAAATGTCCAATAAGCATATGAAATGATATTCAAAATCATTTGCCATTAGAGAGATGCAAATTATAACCTTGATAAAATACCACTTTATACCCACTGGTCTGACTACCATAAAAATGACAGAGAATGACAAGTGTTACAGTGAGCATGTGGAGAAATTAAGATCCTCATACACTGATGATGAGAGTATAAAATATTGAAGCTACTTTGGATAGCAGTTTGGTAGCTTCTCAAACTCTTAAATGTATGGTTACATATCATCCAGCAATCTCTTGCCTAACTGTGAACATAGTCAAGAGAAATGAAAACATATCTTCACAAGTATTTGTACATAAATGTTTGCTTCAGCATTATTCATAATAACCAAATAGAGGAAACAATCCAGATGAGCATCAATTTATGAATGCATAAATAAAATGCAATAGAAGAAGTTAAAGAGACTCTGTGTTATATGAATATTCCATTTATATAAAATGTCCAGAAAAAACAAATCTACAAAGAAAAAAGAATTAATGGTTGCCTAGGATTTGGAGGGTAGGGCAGAAAGACTTGGGACAAGCTGAGTGAATACTAAAGGGTTTGGGTTTTCTTTATTTAAAACTTGATTCTGGTGATGGTTGCACAATTATGTGAACACGCAAAAAACTCTTGAATTGTACATTTAAAAGGGTGAATTGTAGGTAAATGATTTATATATTAATAAATCTGTTAAAAATAAATAAAAAATATGGAGTCTAAGATAACTAAAAATAATTTTTGTAGTATAACGTTAAAAAAATTAACACAAAGCACAAAATGTTATTCTGGTAAATGTGGAATATCTACTATCTGAAACAAATTACGCAGAAGGTAACTTCATTATAAGCTACTTAAATGCTGTGATCCAATTTGTTATTTAACTGAGATAAAACTAAATTTTTACTTTGTACAAATCTTGTGAACTTGTATTATATTCCACAGTGATATCTGGAAAAAAATATATAGATGATTTTAAAACAATATTATCAAAACAGATCTTTATTTTATTACAGGAAGATCTTTATTTCATTACAAAATTTGTACTTATAATATATAAAAATGTTTTTAACTAGGAATTTCTATGTTTTTTTCTTCTTAAAATGTTAGCACATTAAAAATATTACAATGTTAGTTTTTTTGTTAATTCCAGAGAATTGTGAGAATATTAGTTTCTATAAATCAAAAAGAGCTCCTTTATTTTAAGGTATTTATTTTTAATTTCTTAATACCCTCTGGAGGTAGGAGAATTTTTATCTTTGGACAATGATAGGCAAAGATTTTTTCCAATTACGTATACACAGGTACACCGAAAACTTGCAGCTATGTTTTCATACCTTCAAGTCACATGTTAAAAGTACACATAGATAAATATATATATAGCATATATATAGTATGTATATATACATACAATTATCTAGTCAAAATTCAAAAATATGTTTTTCTTTCCATTGGATACAAAATATTTTCTTCATGAACTGTACTCTCAAAAAGACAAGCAAAACAGAATGTCAAACTGTATTCTCTGTGTTCTTATAGAGAATATATCCTGATCATTTTGAAAGCTTACCTAGGGGTCACATCATTAAGCCAGTCTGTCAGTGCTGTTACCAATGGGAAAAATTTTTCATCTGGGTACAAACTAGACTCTAAGGATACAACATTCCTCTTTCAAATATCTGATCAAACTAGTCTTGTAGGTCCTGGACACATTAGTCTTTTAGACTAGTTTTGGTATGGTGCACAGCCCAGAAACCAACAGACATGACTAAGAGCAAGGAAAGTAATAAAAGGGATTGGTAGGTGAGGAAAAACTGAATCTATTAAAAGAAATTTCTATTGCTGCTTAATTTCACTTCAAGAACCAATAATATATGCACCTGTGCTTGAACCAAGACCAATGAGGCAAACTTCTCAGGCAACACATTTTCATTGACCCCAGAGGGTAAGTCTTCTTGGACTCCTTAGTGAAACTTCCAAAATGATCAAAGTATCCAAAAGTATAATTTTAAAATGCATATATCGCTTCTCAATAAACCATGCATTCCATACCTTATATGGTGGTCTTGACATTTCATTTTCTAGAATTTTTCTTCTCGATATTCTCAATTTATTATACTCTGAATATCTTTGAAGCCACAGTGCTCTGTATCACCTGCTCTCAGTAAGGACTCTCTCTCTCTTTTGTTTTAAGAGATTGTAATTAATATTTTTTTGCTTGAACAAAGCAGGTTTAATACAATGAGTAGTCAATAAAATTTTTCAAATAAAATTGGTGTAATGAGGTGATTCTTTAGGTGATTACCTTCTGAGCAGTATTCCACTTAGTGTAGGTCAATATACTTTCGAGAAAAAAATCTGCAAGTTTAAGTAATGATGGAAAGTTTCATAAAGTCAGTTGTATTGAGCCAAATCTAGAAAGAAGTTCATGATTTGAAGAAATAGTGGAACTACCACTTGCCAGACTAGAAAAAAGACATGCAAAGATGTCTGTGAATCTGGTACTGAGCATTGTGTTTGCCTGCTTTACACATAGGAATCCTTCAGCAATCTTAGGGGCCTAATTATTCCTGTTTCTCAGGTGATTACATCAGCATTCAAGATCAATATTGTCTAAGTGGTGTGTGGAGGAAAACCTGGGATTTGGTCTTTCTGACTATACATTCCTAGTTACCTTACTTTGCCTGTTTTAAGTTTCTTTTTAACTTAAAAACTATGAGGATCTGATAGTTTTTTATCTGGAATTTGCAGTAGGAATGGAATTATTAGTAGAATGGAACAGTAACAAAAGAGGGTATTGCAACATCTGATGCTGACAACTGAATCATAAATCTTTTTTCCAGTCCTACGAAGAAGAAAAGTCAGGGTTTATGATCTCCTCGGTTTGGGGGGTGGGCATCTAACTTTCTTTTTATTCTGCCAATCCAAGAGGAATATCAGTTTTTCCTTCCATCCCTAGGTTATTAGAAGCTGGATCAACTTCGGTCCTAATTATTACTGCACATTAAACTCTGATGGTGAGTCAACAGTTTTTTTAATAGAAACATAACAAGGTAGTCTACAGACTAGTTAGAAGACCTGAGTTTAATGCCCTCAATCTTTGCTATGATCTTTCAGGGCTGACATTTTAGGGTCTTTCTGAGTCTGATATTCATATCATTCCTTCTAAATGGACAAAACACAAACCACTTAATACCAGGCTCCTTCTTGTATCTTGCAAAGCTTACTGCCTTCTGTGAACTTGAGGGAAGTAAATTAAGCACTATTCAATGAACTTTCTGTATTTGGGTTTTTTGTTTGTTTGTTTTTTGTTGTGGTATTCACAACAATCTTAGGAGGAAAGTTTTATTATTTTTATCTCATTTTACAAATGAGAAAAATGACCTCTTAACTGTTGCACCAAATATGGCTCCCCCTAACATAGGGAGAGATGAGAAGAAATATGGCTGGTGCTTTTACTCTTGTCTACCCTTTCTACAAAGATTGATAGTATACAGTTTCCTCCTTATTTTTCTTCCAAAGAGAGTTTTAATTTCCTTTTTAAGCCACATACTCTAGTTACATTGAAAGAAGCATCAGTTTATTTAATTAATACACTGTTGGTCTTGTTCACTGTGTATTAATCCTGGCCTAGCTATAGTAAATTTGTCTTCTTTCTGGTTCTGGCTTCACAACTCATGCTTTTAATCACTATTTCACACTGATTTGTAATATATGTCACAGAAAACCTGCAGGAATGCCATATTCAGAAACATCCAAATATTTCTTTTTATTGTTAGGTACATATTAGATCAATAGACCAATATGACAACATCTATAATGTTAGGTGGTGAATGGTTAACCCAATAGATGGGACCTTCCTGTGAAACACTTCTTAGTTGGAAAAACATTTAGGATTGGGTGTGAAAGAAGAGAAAGAGTATTCCTGGCTAAGAGAGGGCAGAAGAATATTTAAGATTAAAGGAACAGTTTGCAAAACGTCCGACATGGGAAAGGCATGGGTGGCACTTGAAGACCTAAAGAAAGTCTGTCTAGTAAGGACATAGTAGTCTATAGATGTCCATCATCTCCAATTGAGTTATTGTGTTGGTGAGATAAACTATGTCTTCACTGATTTTCTGCCTGCTGGATCTAATTGTGATAAAAAAGAGTTAAAGTTTCCAACTACAAGAGTGAATTCATCTATTTCTCTATTTCTCCTTGCCTTTCATTCTATCAGTGTTTACTTCATGCACTTTGATGCTCTGTTATGAGGCACATACATGTTAAGGATTTTTATGTTTTCATGGAAAATTGACCCTTTATCATTATGTAATGCCCCTCTTTATCCCTAATAGTTTTTATGGTCTGAAGTATACTCCGTTTGAAATTAATGTAGCTATTCTTGCTTTCTTTGGATTAGTGTTAGTATGGCATGTCTTTTTTCATCCATTTAATCTATGTCTGTCTTTTTATTTAAAATGAATTTTTTGTAGACTTTGGGTTTTTGTTTCATGATCTACTCTGATAACTTCTGTCTTTTAATTGATGCATTTAGACCATTGATGTTCAACAAGAGTATTGATATCATTGGATTCACAGCTATCATATGTGTTACTATTTTCTGTGTTGCCCTTATTCTTTGTTCCTATTTTCTCATTACTTACTTTTTGTGGTTTTAATTAAGTATTTTGTATGATTTCATTTTCTTTCCTTTATTAACATATCAATTATACTTTTTTTCTTTTATATCTCTGGTACTTGCTTTAGAGTCTGTGATATTTGTATAATTAACCCAAGTCCACGTTCCAATAACACCTCACAAGTAGCATGAATTCTTATATAACAAAACAATTCTAACTCTTTCCTCCTGTCCCTTGTGTCATTCATTTCACTTATATATAAACATACATAATGGAACAGATTTTTGCTGTTATTATTCTGAACAGTGTTATTGATTATATCAATTAGGAATAAGAAAAAATACAGTTTTAATTTTACCTTATCCACTGGTGTAGGATTTTTTGTTTGTTTGTTTGTTTGTTTGAGTTGGAGTCTCACTCTGTCACCCAGGTTGGAGTGCAGTGTCATGCTCATGGCCACCACAGCATCCACCTGCTCTACTCAGGCAATCCTTCCGCATCAGCCTTCCAAGTAGCTGGAATTGTAGACGTATGCCACACGCCTGACTAAATTTAGGGGATTTATTGTAGAGGTGACATCTCACCAAGTTGCTCAGGCTGGTCTTGAACTCCTGAGTTCAGAGCAATTCTCTCTCCTCTGCCTCCCAAAGTGCCAGGATTACAGGCCTGAGCCACCGCGCCTAGCTTATTTCATTCTTTATGTATATCCAAGGTTCTGAACTTTACTATTTTTTTCCTCTCTAAGGAACTTTTTTTTTAAACATTCTTTTCAACCTCAAGTTTTGTTTATCTGAGAAAGTCTTTATTTTTCTTTCATTTTTGAAGGATAATTTTACAGGGGGCAGAATTCCATGTTTTGTTTTGTTTTGTTTCTCTTAACACTAGTTATTTCACTTCAACTTCTTCCTGCTTGCATGATTTCTGAGGAGAAGTTAAATGTAATTCTTATCTCCCCTTCTCTAGGTAAGATGATTTTTTTTCCTCAGGCTTTTTTTCTTCATTTTTGATTTTCTGTAGCTTGAAAGTTTTATGTCTAGGTGTATTTTCTTTGGCATTTGTCCTGCTTAGTGTTTTCTGAACTTCTTGGACCTGTGGTTTGGTGTCTGACCTTTATTTGGGAAAAATCTCAGTTTTTATTGTTTCCATTTTTAAAAAATGTTTTGTTCCCTCTTTCTAGAATCCTCACTATTTATGGTTGTCCCATAGTGATGAGATATTTTGTCCTTTTTTTAGTGCTTTATGTTTCTTTTTGTTTTTTAATGTTGTAAGTTTCTAGTGTGATATTCTGAAGCTCAGAATTTTTATCTTCCCCAGCTGTTGGTCCAGTCTGTCAATAAGCCCATCAAAGTCAGTCTTTCTGCTACAGTGTTTTTGATCTCTAGCATTTTTGTTTGGTTCCTTCTTGGAATTTTCATCTCTCTGCTTACATCTGTTCTTGCATGCTGTCTACTTTACCCATTAGAGCCCTGAGCATCTTAGCCATAGTTGTTTTTAAATTCCTGGCCTGAGAATTCTGGCATCCCTGCCACATCTGAGCCTTATTTTGATGCTTGCTTTGTCTCTTCAAATAATGTTTTTTTGCCTTTCAGTAAGCTTTGTAATTTTTGCTTGATAGTTGGTTATGATGTACTGGGTTAAACATAACTACTAAAAATAGACCGTTAGTAATGTGATGGTAAGGTATAGAGGAAGGGGCATGTTCCATAATTTTAGGAGTAGATCTCTGTCATTTAGTGACCCTGTGCCTCTGATCTGTGAACTTCACATGTTTCTGAGTCCATCCCCATTATTCTGTGGGACTGGATGGCTAGAGAGGGCTGCAGTTGGGCATTTCCCTTCCTCCAGGTCTATTAGACTTGGATAAAACCACAGAAGGGTAGGCTTTGACTATATTGTTTCTCCTAAGGGAAGATGTCATTAGAAGAACAGAATGCTCTGGTATATTTCAAAATGGTTATTTTTCTCCTTCCTCTGCTGGAAGGACTAGGGATTTTTCCTTCCAATGTTACTGTGAGAAGTTGGACAAACTATTGGAAATAAAACTTGTAAGAGTGTGAGGGCCCCAAATGATTATGTTTCTTTGTAGTTTTTAACTCTCCACATTCTTCATGCTTCATGTCTATTCCCTCTGAGGTTTGTGCACAGGGATTTCTGCTCTGGCAAATGTAATTCTGTTTACCTCGTGTTTCTCCAGTGTGGGATACTGGTTTGTCCTGTGACCCTACCTCTCTGAAAGCTCTAAGAAGGGTTTTTAATTTTTACTTTGTGCAAGTTTTTATTTGTTGTCAGAATGGAATGGCGATTTACAGTTTCCTAGATGCTGGACCTGAAAGCAGAGGTTCAGTGCCATTGGGATTCTAAATCTTTTTTATATAACTTAATTTTCCTTTAAACATTTTAGACTATTCACATAAACTTGTTTTATTTTCTTTAGTTCTGAGAATTTTAAGTTATTGTTTACATTATTATTTTACCTCTTTTGTTTCTTTTATTCGTTACTTCATAAAAACATAACAACTGGATATTGTCTGTCTTTTAAATTTTTTTCTTTGCTTCCTGTTTATTATCTATTGTCATTTTGTTCTACCTCCTGGATACGATACTTAACTATATCTTCAACTCTTCTTTTAACTTTCTATTCTTTTTTTTAAAAAAAATTATTTTAAAGATGTGGGGTACGATCCAGAACTGGGTACATAAGTGATCATCGAATAGATGAAGTTTGAGACTTCCTTTGGTCCTCACTTTGCCTGGTTTAGGATCAGACACCTTTATTGATGTTACATACCCCCCCTTCTTTCCCTCCCCTGGCAGTGTCCTGCTATTGACAATCACTTTCTTATAGTGATATGATAAATGTTCAGGTTCCATTTATGAGTGAGAACATGTGGTACTCAGTTCTTTGTTTCTGTGATAGATCACTGAATGTGATACACTCTAAAACCATCCCAGTTGCTGCAAAGTCCATAATTTTGATGTTCTTTATGACTGCACAAAATTCCAATGTGTATATGTATGACAATACTTTTAATCTAGTCCACTTTCGATTGGCAGCATGGTTGACTCCATCTTTTTGATACGGTGAAGAGTGCTACAATAAGCATGTGTGCAGGCATCTTTTTTGTAGAATGATTTGAGCTCCTTTGGGCATATTCACAGAAGGGGATTTGCTGAGTCTTATGGAAGGTCAATTTTTAGATATTTTAGAAATTGTCACACTGTTTTTTGCAAAGGGTATACTAACACTCCCACCAACAGTGTAAAAGTGTTCCCTTACCCCTGTATCTTCTTCAGCATCTGTTGTTTTTTTTTTGAGTTATTAATAATGGCCATCCTAACTGGAGTTAGGTAGCATCTAAATGCGGTTTCACTGTGCATTTCTTTGATGATTAATGAGGCTGAGCTTTTCTTCATGTATCTGTTGGCTGCTCATATAGCTTCTGTTGAGAAGTCTCTATTTATATCTTTTGTCAATTTTTCAAAAGGGCTGTTTGTTTTTTTCCTTTCAACATGTTTGAGTTCCTTGTAGATCCTGGACGTTAGGCTTTTGTCAGACATAAAGTTGGCAAATACTTTTTCCCACTCAGAGGGCTGTCTCCCCATTCTCTTGATGGTTTCTTTTGCTTTGCAGAAGCTTTTCAGTTTGATGAGGTCTCACTTGTCTTCCTTATCTCTAATATCACAGGCATCTGGGGTTTTGATCAGGAATTGAGTGCCTATTCCAATTTCCATGAGGGTATCCTCTGCATTTTCTAAGATTCTTATAATTTGAGGTTTTACATTTAGGTCTTTGATCCATTTAGAGTTGATTTTTGTGTATGATGATAGGTAGGGGTCCTGTTCCAATCTTCTGCATGTGGTCAGCCAGTTTTCCAGCACCATTTACTGAATAGGTTCTCCTCTCCCCAGTTGGTGGTTGAGACTTTATCAAAGATGAGTAGGTTGAGAAATTGAGGTTTTGCTTCCAGAATTTCTATCCTGTTCCATTCGTCTATATGCCTGTTCTTGTACCAATGCCAGGCTGTTTTGATGATTGTAGCCTTACAGTAAAGTTTAAAGTTTGAAAGTGTGATATCTTCTGCTTTATTTATTTTGCTAAGGATTGTTTTGGCTATTCATGGTTGTTTATGTTTCCACATGTATTTCTGTATTGCTGTTTCCAGGTCTGAGAAGAATGATATTGGTAATTTAATGATATTATGTTGAATCTGTAGATTGTCTTGGGTAGGATGGACATCTTAATGATGCTGATTCTTCCAATCCATGAACATGGAATATTTTTCCATTTGTTTGTCTGCCTTGATTTCTTTGAGTAGCTTTTTGTAGTTTTCATTGTAAAGGTCTTTCGTGGCAAAACTCTGGTTAGGATGATGCTGAGGCATTTCATTTGTTGGGGGGGGGCTGTTGTGAATGGGATTATGATTTTATTTGGTTCTCTGCCTGTTTGTTGTCCGTGTATAAGAATGCAACTGCCTTTTTCATGTTTATTTCGTACCCTGAGATTTCGCCAAAGTTCTTTATCAGTGCAAGGAGGATTGTAACAGAGTCTCTTGGGTCTTCAAGGTATAGGATCGTATTATCATCAAAGAGGAATACCTTAACTGCCTCTTTTCCTTTTTGGATACCCCTGGTTTCCTTCTTTTTTCTGATTGGTCTGGCTAGGCTTCCAACACCGTGTTGAACAGGAGGAGTGTGGGTGGGCAGCCTCAACTGGGTTACGTTTTCAATTTCTGTCTGTTTAGCAATATGTTGCTGTGGGTTTATCATAGATGGCTCTTACTATTTTGAGGTGTTTCCTCTATGCCTTGGTGTTCAAGGGTTTTTATCAAGAAGGGATTCTGGATTTTGTGAAAAGTGTTTTCTGCATGTAATGATATATCATATGGATCTTGTTTTTACATCTGTTGATGTACTTAATCACATTTATCATCTGGCAAATGTTGAGCCAGGCTTGCCCCTGGGGATAAAGCCTATTTGGTCATGGTGGATGATTTTTGAGATGTGTTATTGGATCCAATTTGCTAGAATCTTGTTGAGAATTTTTGCATCTAAGTTCATCAGGAATATAGGCCTGTAGTTCTCATTCTTTGTTGGATCTTTGCCCTGTTTGGGTATCAGTGTGATGTTAGCTTCATAAAATGATTTGAGGAGAGTGCCATCTTTCTCTATTGCTTGGAATACTTTCAATAGGATTAGTATCAGCTCTTCCTTTTATGTTTTGTAGAATTTCAGTGGAAAGTCAACTGGAATTGGGCTTTTTTTTTTTTTGTAGGTAGTATTCTTGTGAAAGAATTAATTTCCTTGATTGTTATTGACCTATTTAGCGTTTCAACTTTTTCTTGTTTCAACTTTGGGAGGTTGTGAGATGTCAGAAAGTCCTCTGTTTCATCTAGGTTTTTGAGTTTGTTTCTATGCTTGTTTGCAAAGTAAACTCTGATAATGTTTTGTATTTCTTCAGGTTCAGTGGTGACTTGATGTTTTACATTTCTGATTATTTGGGCTTTTCTCTTCTTTTTTGGTCAATCTGGCTAGAGATCTATCAATCTCATTTATCCTTTCAAAGGACAAACTTTGTTTCATTGATTTTTGCAATGATATTTTTGTCTTCAGTGTCTTGTATTTGGAATTTTACTTTGGTGATCTGTATTCTTCTGCTGAAGTTAGCATTCTGTTGGTCTTGCCTTTCCAGCTCCCTTAGTTGATTTGTTAGGCTGTTAACTTGTGATCTTTCTATTTTCTTGATGTGTGTGCATAGAATTATAAATTCCCCTCTTAGTACTGCTTTCATGGTATCCCAGAAGTTTTGGTAAAATCTGTCTTTGTTTTAGAAAAATATGGAATATTTCACCATTTTGCATTTCATTCTTTTTTTTTCATTATTCAATATTTTTTATTGTGATATTGTGAGGTACAGTTAAGGGTTGGGTACACAAATATGCCTCATTCAGGCACTCTTGTTGATAAGAAGTGTCCCCCATCCCCAGACAGGTATTAACTACCATTAATCCCTCCCCCTATCCCTCCACCCCCCATAGTTTCCCACCACTGTCAGTCATTTTCTCGTGGTAATACGTTGGATGATCAAGGTCTACTATATGAGTAAGAACATGTGATACTCAGTTTTTTGTTTCTGTGAGAGGTCACTCAGTATGATAGACTCTAGTTCCATCCAGATTGCTGCGAAATTCATGATTTCATTCTTTTTTATGGCTGCGTAGTATTCCATTGTGTATATGTACCACATTTTTTTAATCCAGTCCTCTTTTGATGGAGCATGGTTGCTTCCAGTTTCTTGCTATTGTGAGCAATGCTGCAATAAACATATGAGTGCAGGTATATTTTTTATAAAGTGATTTGAGTTCTTCAGGGTATATTCCCAGTAGGGGGATCACGGGGTCATATGGGAGGTTGGTATTTAGAGCATTTAGGAATCGCCACACTGCTTTCCACAGAGGTTGCACTAGTTTACACTCCCACCAAAAGTGAAGAAGTGTTCCCTTTTCGCCACACCCTCTCCAGCAATTGTTATTTTTTGAGTTATTGTTAATTGCCATTCTGATTGGAGTTAGGTGGTATCTCAGAGTGGTTTTGATTTGCATCTCCCTGATGATTAGTGAGGTTGAACATTTCTTTATGTGTCTGTTGGCTACTTGGATGTCTTCCTTTGAGAAGTGTCTGTTCATATCTTTTGCCCATTTTATAATGGGGTTGTTTGTTTTTTTCTTTTCTGCATGTTTGAGTTCCTTGTAGATCCAAGATGTTAAGCCTTGTCAGACCTGGAGTTGGCAAATACTTTTTCCCAGTCTGTAGGATGTCTCCCTACTCTCTTGATGATTTCTTTAGCTTTGCAGAAGCTTGTTAGTTTAATGAGGTCCCACTTGTCTATCTTATCTCTTATGGCCTGTGGGTTTCGGGTTCTGTTCAGGTTATAAAATAAATGTGCAAAAGACAATCGCATTTCTTTACTCCACTAATAAGCAAACAGAAACCCAAATAAAAAGCACAATTCCATTCACAATAGCCACAAAAAAAATGAAATACCTTGGCATCTTCCTAACCAGG
>CAUYQG010085216.1:0-31622 GCA_963574415.1 Tarsius wallacei | reverse complement strand
ACTACAGGCATGCACCACCACTCCTGGTAAAAAAATTTTTTTTAATCTTTTGTAGACAAGATCTTGCTATGTTGCTCAGGCTAGTCTTGAACTCCTGGGTTTAAGCAATCCTCCCATCTTGGCCTCTCAGAGTGTTGGGATTACAGGCTTGAGCCCCCATGCCTGGCCCACTTTTTCAAAAGGCTAGTCAAGTGAAGCAGTAGGAGCAGAAAAGGAAAAAAGAAATCTGTAACTGATTGTGATCAATTTAGTTGTAAACAGCAGTATACTTGGACCAACCCAGATTCATTTTCACAGAGCTGGCCAGGAAGGATGAATTGGAGCGAAGATAATCAGCACAAAACCTTCCTGATGCTGTTAGCCTGTGGGTGAGTCACCATCCTTCTTTGTTGGTTCCCTTAAGTCTGCCCACATCAGACATTAACTGTCTTCAGTTAAACCTTTTGGGTATGTCATCTCTTTCTTAATGTGACCTGAACTGATGCAATGGGTACAATGAATGACAGGCACAATAAATGGAGACATCAGCATAAATAAATCTTAAAAATAAAACAGTTTTCTGTTTTTGTTTTTTTTAAAGGCACATTGGAACAGGATAGGTCAAGCAAATTTGGTTAAATATTAGCATCTGTTAAATCTGGGAGTTGGTGGCATGGTTGTCTATTATAGTGGTGTCTTTACCCTTCTATGTGTTTGAAACGTTTGAAAAGTTAACAATTTTAACTATTGTAAGGTAGTTGTTAAATATAACGTTTGATATGTCAGTGCTTGGTTGGCACAGAACATACAGAGATGTAGAGAAAACTGACAATTTGACGTGCCAGTGCAAGAAATCTAGTGATGGCAGTAGAGGATTGATTCTCAGATGAATGATGTTAAAAATAAACTGCTATAGAGACATTCAGAAGAGAGAAGGAGCATTGGGCTAGAGATATCAGGAAGACTTCCAGGAAGAGTTGAAATGGAATGGGGTCTTGGAGGCAGGCTAGGATTAGTGAATTTTGTGAAGCACAGTGGATCCAGAGCATGGGGCATCTGAATGGTGGGTCTGTAGTTATAGCTCAGGGTGGAGAACTAGTGGGAGCAGGCCACTGTCAAGCTCAAAACTTCTCCCTACCTGGGCCATTCTACTCGTGCCTCCATCTACCAGGCAAAGAGCAGCCTCCAAAAGGCCTCCATAGTCCCATGAGGAGCCCAGATCTTTCTTTGTAGAGTGTGGGCAGTCATAAAGCTTTTCTTAACTGAGCAGTGACACGATCCAAGCTGTGATTTAGGCGGATGAGCTTGGCAACGCCACACAGGATGGACTGAAGGGAGACAGGAGCAGGAGACAGGAGGTTCTGAAGCCAAAGCCATTGTTGAAAGACATGTGGAGATGATGGCCTGACCTAGGCCCATGCCCCAGGAGTGAAGATAAGGGAAGAAATAAAAAGAAACTGGGAAATCATTGATAGAACTCAAAACTGTTGCATCTAGAATATTAAGGAGAAATTAAAGAGGGCTCCAAGGATTGGGAGAATTGTGGTTTCCTAAAGGACAATGAGAGGCACAGGCAGCTTTAGGGAGATTTTTTTAAAGTTTATTTGCATAAAATTTGAGCCAAAAGTGTCATCTGAGTGGCCAGTCTATTAAGGAGGAGATTTGAGACTGGTGACTTTAAGAAGCAGGTCAGAGTTGCCAACTCAGGCTTGGACACCATCGTTGAAGCCACGGAATTGTAATATGTTTTTTGAGATCAATGATAAAGATAGAAAAAGGGGCACCTAAGACCATTTCTTGGAGAATAAAGAGAAGAAGGTACACGGAATCAGGGAAAAGAGAAAGGGTAGAATTGAACCAAAGAGGATTACACTGACGAGTGCGAGAGGAGAACCAGGTTTCTGTGGGCCTTTGTCAATTGCCTGCCCAACCAGTATCCTTGGAGAAGTGTTTCTAGCTTCTAGAAGCTAGAATGATCTCTAGCTTTCTTTTAGCTCTGGCCAGTTGCAGATGCTCAGAACCTAGAATCTTTGCCAATCTTTAGTTCTCTCAGGAAACTGTCATTTTGCCAGTTCTCTTATTTCTCATCTATCTTGAAATGACTCAGATAATTGTCTTCCTCTGCAACCACACAGCACATTTCTTGAGTTTCCACTGGTCAACAAATAATTCTGCCCAAAGGAGATTCTGGACTTTCATGCCTGGGTTTCAGTCCGGACTCTATCAATTACTATCTGTGACTGTGCCAATTATTGAGCCGACCATGTTTAATTCAATTTGTGTCCCAGGGGTCTAGCACAGTGACATATACAATTAATATTCATGAAGTTGAATCAGATTTTTCAAAACTCCTGATTCCATGTGTCACTCTTGCTGTGCCTCTGTATTTTCATTCTGTCCACACATGATACTTTTTAGCAAAAAAGCAGAGGATATTAACCCCATGTTCAAAAAGTGAAGCAGTGATGAGTAGAGAAAAATGGGATGGTAACTAGCAGAGGCAGCAAAAAGCTTTTCCAGGATAGCAAAGGCCTGTGTGTAGTTGGAGAGTGGAGGAAAGAATGGATGTAGGTTCAAAAGCTGAAAAAGCAAGGAATTTTGTAGGGTTGATCATTGGGGAGAGAGCAGGAAAGATTCAAATCATAAGCACCAAGGAAAGGAGTTGGCCTTTCTTTTATTGATATATACATATATATATATTTATTTAGAAGTAACAACAATTTTCTTAAATAGCATTGAGCAGTAATTAGATGAGAAAGCCATCATGTCAAATATATTATTATGTAAATGGATCCTCCTTCACTGAACCTTTGAAATTTTCATGCATGAACTGATAAAGGTGTTATACACATGTGCCTAAGAAAGGATTTAACAAATTCATACAACTCAAGAGAGTCTATCTAGAACTTCTATTCAAGGGGAATATCTGAGAAGCTAAATGAGCCACGGAACTCACCTACAGTACAATCTAGTTTTTTTTTAATTTTATTTTGAAAAAATTTCAAAGCTATAAAAATGTTGCATGAATACTACAGTGAATTCCTGACTGCCTTTCCCCTAGATTTGTCCACCATTAACATTATGCCCTATGAGCTTTATCTCTCTCTTCAAATATATATACATATTCTTTTAATTTATGTATTTTTCCTCAACTATCTAAGAGTAAATTGCAGTATATATACATATTCTTTTAATTTATATATTTTTGATCAACTAAGAGTAAATTGCAGAGATCATAACCGTCTCCCTTAAATACTTCAGTATGTGTCTCCTAAAAGTGAGAGCATATCCTAATATGCCACATTTCAATGATCAAATTCAGGAAGTGGATTTTTTTTATTTTTTATTTTTTTGAGTAGGAGTTTCACTCTGTTGCCCAGGCTGGAGTGCAGTGGCATGCTCATGGCCACCGCAGCCTTGACCTGCTGGGCTCCTTCTGCCTCAGCCTTCCAAGTAGATGGAAGCTATTTTTTTTTTAATTTATTGTAGAGACGAGGTCTCACCAAGTTGCCCAGGCTGGTCTCGAACCTCTGGACTTGGACAATCCTCTCACCTCGGCCTCCTAAAGTGCTGGGATTACAGGCATGGGCCACTGCGCCCAGCTGGAAATGGAATATTGATATAACAATTTATTAGTATATATTTCCTATTAAGATTTTACTGATTGTCTCATTACCATCCTTTATAGCAACTCTCCCCCCTCCCCATTGCGTGATCCAATTTAGGATTATAGATTGTATTTAATTTCATGAAAAGTTTGCCTTTAAAAAGAGGAGTGACAGTTCTGAAGCAGTAAAGAAGGGAGAAAGGAGCCGGGCTCGGTGGCTCAGCCTGTAATCCCGCGCCTTTGGGAGGCTAAGGTGAGTGGATTGCCTGAGCCCGCGGGTTCGAGACCCACCTGGGCAAGCAAGACCTCATCTCTACAATAAATCAAAAAATTAGCTGGGCGTGGTAGCGCGCGCCTGTAGTTCCAGCTACTTGGAAGGCTGAGGCGGAAGGATTGCCGGAGCACAGCAGGTCGAGGCTGCGGTGGCCGGGAGCGGCCACTGCACTCCAGTCTGGGCGACAGAGTGAGACTCCAACTCAAAAAAAAAAAAACAAAAACAAAAACAAAAATATATACATATATATATATATAAAAGAAGAAAACAGATTGATTTCAGAATATGTAAAATTCATAGGAGTCAGGCTGCATCCATACCATTCAAACTTTCTAAAACTCTCTTTACTCCTCTGGCAAATTGGATGTTAAAACTTCTCCCACATTTACCTGTTATTTCCCGAATAGCCAGCTGTGTTTTTCAGACTGAGTTAAAAATCTCTTTATTTGGGGGGTATCTTCTTTGAATATTTGTCTTTTTAGTTCTTCAAGTTGTGAATCCACTTGTCTGCTATCAACTTATTCTAACACAGTTGCTAAAATTTTGTGGTTTTGCTGCTGCTAGGGGTTTGACACTACTCACCCCTCCTTTCCAAACACATATACCTCACATTTGGATTTTATGGGGCTATCTGATAATGTAATTTTTGGTACAAATTGACTTTGGATTAGGTCTTGCACTGTACTTTTTGTTCTAGTGGCTCCATCTACATTTGTAGAAAAAACTATTTGGGAAGATTCAAATTTATACTTTGTGACATTTCTTTCTGATGATAACATGTTTTTTAGCTTGGTTCAAATCCCATGTGACCAAAAACTGAAATCACCTTTCTTTAACACTAAGCTGGAGTTCAGTTTTCAGATAAAAGCTGATTATCACAATTCACCCTTGCCAAGATGTGGGATCAACCTAAATGCCCATCAACTGGTCCGTGCAAAAGAAAATGTGCAATATATACACCATGTACACCATGGCATACTATTCAGCCATAAAAGAGAATAAAATATTGCCCTATGCAGCAATTTGGATGGAATTGGACACCATTATTCTAAGTGAAGTAACACAGAAACCAAATACCACAGGTGCTCACTTATAAGAGGGAGCTAAACTAAGAATTTGCAAAGGAATATAGAAGGTATAATGGACACAGGAGACTCCGAATGGGGAGGGTGGGAAGGGGGAATGAATGAAATATCACCTATTTAGTACAATGTGCACTAGTAGGGGTGATGGGTACACTAAAATCTCAGACTTTTTCACCACTATACAATGCATACATGTAAACAAAAATAACTTGTACCACTAAAACTATTTAAAAACAACACACACGCAACCATCATGTTGTAAATTGTATATGGGGTCACATGCCAATGAAGTGCATGTAACCTCTAAGAACTGACAGTGACTTCAGTTGATAGCTAGCAAGAAAACAGGGATCTTAGTCTTATAAGCCGAAGGAACTGAATTCCACTGAAAACCTAAATGACCTCGGAGATGACCCTGAGCTCCAGATACAAGCCAATACCTTTATATCAACTTCGTAAAGGACTCAGCCTGTGTCTAGACTCTTGACTTGACCCACAAAACTATACAATAATAAATTTGTGTTTTTTTAAAAAATAAAAGATAAATCTGACATACAGAGTGTACCAAAAATGTATACACATTTTAAGAGCTATTATTTATGTATTATTGTTTGAAGTTGAATTAAATGATGGTAGCAATGTGTAGTATGACGTTTGCTCAACTGTGCTTCTGCCATTTTATTTTACTGTCCTCCCTGTTGCATGGTGACATTAGCATTCATTTGATTAACACAATCTTTCAAGTGAATTTCATCCTTAAAATGTATATATTTTTGGTTATATTTATATATATATATGCATATATATGATCACTAATCAGAAAAAAAAATACAAGGAGAATCAAACACCATAATCATATTATCTATTTGTACACAAGTTTAGTTCCAAATCATTTAAAGGGTTTGAAAATCCTGGTCCATTGGGAAAATAGCTTTGAAGTTTGTCACCAAACAATATTTTCTGAATCCAACAGATTTGTAATAGCTCCCTAAATTTAATTGTTTGACAACATTAAACACAGTCCTATCTGGTAATCCTGTGCTTCAAACTCACAAATTTAATACCTAGATTGTCTTATGTCTATCAGGAGATTTAGGTAATAAAGTGGAGCCTGAGTGAGGAAGCATATGTTACAGTTAACGTGAAGAAACTCTTTCCTTTTTAGATTTGTCTTCATGAAATGCAGAAACTCATTTAAAGTTAGCTGAGAAGAAGAAATGAACCTTTGACTAAAGGGGCATTTTTATAAAACGTGAAGTCCCAGAACAAATTATAATACAGAGAGCATAGAGGCATGTTTTCATTTTTCATTTCACTTGCTCTTCCACATTCTGCTTTTTTAAAAATCAAAGTAAAATGGTTTAGAATAAAAGAAGAAAATCCCTCAAAGAAAATCTTAAATATTACAACTAAAAGTGTAGATATCAAGAACAGCAGAAGAATTATAGGGAAAAATTTTTCCAAGCAGAAAGATTTTCTGGCTGGACTCGGTGGCTCAGTCTGTAATCCCAGCATTTTGGGGGAAGAGGTGAGTGAATTGTCTGAGCCCACGGGTTTGAGACCCACCGGGACAACTTGGCGAGACCTCGTCTCTACAATAAATCAAAAAAATTAGTTGGGTGTGGTAGTACACACCTGTAGTTCTGACTGCTTGGAAGACTGAGACGGAAGGATCTCTGGAGCCCAGCAGGTCAAGGCTGTGGTGGCCAGGAACGTGCCACTGCCCTCCAGTCTGGGTGACAGTGAGACTCCAACTCAAAAAAGAAAGAAAGAAAAAAAAATGTCTACTACCTTACCTCTGATTCTTTCTTTTCTGTATGTTTTAGATTCAAATTCCCCATATCACTAAGAACTACTATATCTAATAACTATTTTTATTAAGTACAAATTTTCTTTTGCCTTTGCATTCCAAATTCAACAAAATATTATTGTCAAATTTAAACACAGGAAGTTTCTAAAAATTTGAAAAGCCTACACCATTTTTTCCCACATTGTGATGGCATGTTAGCTTACTATAAGGTACATGTACCTAAGATTGAATAAGTTCTACAAATAATGTAAGATATGTCACTATATTGTCTTTCAGTGAATATATATGATATCCTTGATTGATGTTCTAAATACATTGATAGCTCAATTGTTCTATTCTTATAGGACCTCAAGACATAAGTTAAGGGAAGTGTAAGTGGTGCCCTGTGTCCTTCTCTGACACAGAAGAAACAGCCAGATTCCTTTTCATCCTGTTTACATGCTGTGGCATTAGCATAATGCTCCTTGAAACCGGAAATTCTCTAAAATATCTAAACGTATATAAGAAAATGAGTCTTTTCCTTTAAACTTGATAATTTCTAAGCGTTAAGTGTGTTGTTGTGAAAATTTATTTCAAAAACATTGTCATTCCTAAGGATATTTTATCAAATGTTTTTCTTAATTTTCTCCTCATGTTCACCTAATACACGTCGTGATAGAGTGGTTTTTTTTAAATTTAAATGTAGATTTCATTATTGGAAGGGAATAAGAAAAACTAATTTTTGTGAAGTGCTTATTATGTGCCAAGTTCATTACAATAATGCCTAATATGTTCCTTGTGGCAAAACTTTAATGTAAATATTATTTGCTTTTCTCAGATGTTGAAATCAAGGTTCAGAGATTTTAAAACCTTAGCTGTAATTCAGCCCTTGTAACAGGAGTTCAAAACACACACTGTCTCTAAAGTTCATGTTCTTTCTGTTATGCCATAATGTTTCATTTAAAAAAATAATCAGAAGTCAGGCGAGTGAAAATTATATTCATGTCAAAGACAATGTTTGAATATGACACAATATAATACCTTGTTTCATGGATCTTAAATTAGCTTTGGAACAATGTCCAAAGTCAACAACTTTTAAAGCATTTTGAACAGCACTGTGGTTAAAATGTATCAGTGATTCAAAATGATATTTTGTTTTTTTAAAGTCACAGACTTACATTAAGAAGTGATGGTAGCTATGTTACATAGCCATAGATTTTTTGCATGGAGTATCAGCAGGTACACTGATTCTGGATTAAAGATCCTTAAAATAAATGAACAGGATCAGGAGGCATTTATTTTTAGAATATATTGCTAACAGGGGCTCATAGCTCATCATCACAAAATATAAAAATGCAATGTCCCCTTGAATCTAAAATAAAACATTGAAAGAAAGAAGTTCCTGTCTATTCCTAATGCTAAAATATTTTTGTCATGAATAGGTGTTAATTTTATTAAAGACTTTTTTTCTAAATCTCTTTAGATATTATTTTTTCTGTTAATATAGTAAAATATATTGATTGATAGCTGAATGTTAAATGACTCATATTTTTAAATTGAACCTCACTCAGTTATATGCTATCCTTTTTATATATTACTATATACAATTTGCTAATACTTTGTTTTGGATTTTGCATCTGTAATTATGATCAATATTAGGCTGTAATGTTCTTTGTTTGTAATATTCTTGTCATTTTTGGTATCAGGGTTATGCCAGTCTTGAAATAAAACATTGAGAAATGTTCCCTCTTTATTTTCTGGGGAAAAATACATCACTAATTTATCTTTTGAAAGATTAAGCTCCTTTCTTAGTGAAAGTTAAAATAGTCACTATATTCAACCCAATAGGTAGATATGTATATATACATATACATCTCAAAGTTTTTTTTATGGTTCATCGACAGTCTTTTTGTTTGTTTATTTTTAGCTTATCTTAGCTGTTCACTTTTGGTTCTTGCTATTGTTTATTAATAGGTTGGGAAGGGAAGTGGAACTCTTTACTGTTCAATAATGTTATTCATCATTTTTTATGGTTTCTTGTGAAGTTGAGGCATCGGAGGTGGTTGAAACTAATGACTAAAATAAAGTTTGATGGTTTCTCTGTGGATTACATTGACTTAATATTTTAATGACATTAATATGGATAATTGAGAGTTTATGACTTGTAGGACTCTGTAAATAACTTGCCTTAGATGTGTTCTTACTCTATAAATATGAAGATATTATGACTTTTAAGACTACTGGAAAGAATTTAACTTACCTTAGATATGTTCCTACTCTATAAATATGAAACTTGCAAATGAATTCACACTTCAGAGTTTTTAGAGTCATCGAATTATATTCTACATCCAACCCACTCATATGTACTGGGGTCTTAGAGGGAGGCCACTGCATGGTTGCAAAATATTTAATAACTTAAAGGAACTTTTTAAAAAAGGCTTAAGAATACACATTACTGTTGATTATCAAAACTTAATGACAGTTTATCTCAAGGTATGAATACCATTATTGTTATCACAATTTGGTCGCCTCTTCTGGCTTGTTCTGGTGTAGTATTAAAACAAACATTGCTGCCAGTGCTGCCTTGGGTGAACACAAAGACACCACAAATAGGACAGACTCTGTGTACTAAAGATACTGCCCTCATGCTGTTCACCACACTCTGTCATCTTTCTAGGGGGTGGACACATGTCAGTGTTGGTTCTTTTACCAGTTTCCTACTCATCATCACTAATATTTGATAATTCATTTTTTTAAAAAAGTGGTGAAGTATCAGAAATCATCTTTCCTAACTAATACCTACATATTTTGAGCCTTTTTCATAATGACTTCAAAGTTGAGAGTATTATAATATGTGATGATAACACTGTGTTTTAAGTAGTTTGTGTGTGTGGTGGTGTAGAAAGATTGTATGACTTTTAGGACTACTGGAAAGAATTTGACTTGACTTGGGTGGGTTCATACTCTGGTATTAAAATGTGCTTCTTTTTTATTTGATGGAGACATACTCACTGACATAAAAGCCCAGTAACACTGGAAGGTATGCTTTATTTCAATCCTTGCTCTCCTTTTCTTTCTTGCTCTCTTTTTTGTTATTTTTTCACACAAATAAAATATTTTGGGAAAAATAAGCTCAAATAAAAGTTTTTTATACTCTATTTTTTAAAAAAGCATCAATGAAATGTACTGCCATCTGCCATGTTTTTCTTTTATCTGAAACTGTGATTGCTGCAGTTAACATTCTTCTGACCTATGTCCTACTTCAGCTTAGGACCACAACTCCATGCTATACTGGATGCAGATCACTGTGTCGCTGAATCTTTTATTTTGTTACATTTACTCCTTCTCATTTCTAAGTCGTAAATATTAAATTATTGGCACTATTAATCTGTTTTATTTTTTTAAACAATAGGCATGGTGATCTGAAGACCCTTCCAAAAAACAAGGAAGCTTTTTATCCTCCTTGAGAGAAAGAAAAAACATCATCTGGAGCATACTATGTCTCCAGGGCCACAGACAGTGAGTGAATGTACAAGGTGAACTAGCAAGAACTTGTGAGTTAAAGAACCAGAGAAAAAGCAATATAAAAATACCATGGTTTGCTTATTATGGGAATGATTTCAATGTCCATAAAATATTTTATAAAATGTGAACAAAATGCAGTTTATTGTGGGTCACATTCTTTTACCTGAAGAAAAGCAAGTGGCCATTTACCTAAAGACACCCATGCATGTACCTGCTGAATGAAAACATTTTTCTTGTTGCTTTTGAAACTTGAAAAGAGTGAAAGGATTCACGTTTCAAATGACAAGTCTAAGTTACTTTTTTTTCACTCGGGTTTTTCATCTCCTTCAACACAGACACGAAGTAACACTTATATCTGGATATGAGAAAAGGGGAAAAACAAGCCATTAGCATCTTTGAACTTGATCACAATGAAACAAACATAAATCCAAGGGAAGTTTCAGCTTTGGTAGAATCAGGAGCTCATACAAACCAGAACTATCCTTTAGAAGGACAATATAACATATGGAGACAAAATTAAATTCTCAAGCAAGTATACATTTATAAGATAGAAATAATTAGGAAGCTATAAAATTTTAAAGACAGACAACACAAAATTTATAAAATTAGAATACGCATATATACAAAATTATATGTACTGCTGCAAAACATTTTTCTTTCCTTTTTTTAAATTTTAAAGATGTGGGGTACAATTCAAAATTAGATGTGTTAGTGGTCATAGTACAGGTGAAGTTTGGGACTCCCATTGATCCTCGCTTTGCCTGGTTTGGGATCAGGTAACCTTATTGATGTCACGAGCCCTACCGCGCCTGGCAATGTTCTGCTACTGCTGATCCTTTTCTTGTAGTATTGTGATAAATTCAGGATCCATTTATGAGTGAGAACATGTAGTACTCAGTTTTTGTTTCTGTGATGCCTCAAGGAGTATGATAGACTCTAAATCCATCCAAGTTGCTGCCAAGTTCATAATTTTGTCCTCCTTTATGGCTGCACAATATTCCATTGTGCATATGTACCACGTTTCTTTTTTTTTTTTTAACCCATTCCACTTTCAATGGAAAGTACAGTTGGTTCCATGTTTTTGCTAGTGAATAATGCTCTAATAAACATGCATGTGCAGGTAACTTTTTTTAGAATTATTTGAGTTTCTGCGGGTATATTCCTAGAAGGGGAATTGCTGGGTCATCTGGAAGGTCAACTTTTAGATCTTTTAGAAATTGCACACTAGTTTACAGTACCACTGGCATCTGTTGTTTTTTGATTTATTAATGAAGGCCACCCTGACTGGAATTAGGTAGTATCTCAGTGTGGTTTTAATTTGTGTTTCTCTGATGATTAGTGAGACTGAGCATTTTTTCATATATCTATTGGCTGCTCATATGTCTTCTTTGAGAAGTGTCTACTAATATATTTTGCCCACTTTTTTTTGGGGGGGGGGGTGTGTGAGTTGGAATCTTACTCTGTTGCCCAGGCTGGAGTGCAGTGGCATTCTCATGGCCACTGCAGCTTCAATCTATTGGGCTCAGGCGATCCTTCCACCACAGCCTTCCAAGTAGCTGGAACCAAAGGTGCATGCCACTACTTCCAGCTAATTTTTTGGTTTATTGTAGAGATGAGGGCTCACCAAGTTGCCCAGGCTGGTCTTGAACCCCTGGGCTCAGGCAATCCTCTTACCTAGGCCTCCCAAAGTGCTAGGAAAACATGCTTGAGCCATCACGCCTGGCCTTATCATCACTTTTGATAATACCAATATACTGGTGACCTCAAATATTTATTTCCAGAATAAATCTCTTTCTTGAACTCTTAACTCTTATATCTAGTTACCAACCTCATATTTCCATTTGAATATCCAGTAGATACATTAAATTTAACAAAGCAAAACTGAATTCTTTATTTTTCTTTCACAATCATATACTATTCACTGCCTTTCTCACCTTATTTGAATGTGTCTCCATCATATCATTTTCTCAAATTTACCTTCCCATTTTTACTATAATATATAACACAAAAATATCCTGTTTAGTCTGCATTCAGAAAACATTCAGAACATAACCACTTCCCTTCATATACATTCTTTTTTTTTTTTTCTTTTTTGAGTTGGGGGCTCACTCTCACCCAGACTGGAGTGCAGTGGCTGGGAGTGGTAGCCTCGACCTGCTGGGTTCTGGCGATCCTTCCGCCTCAGCCTTCCAAGTAGCTGGAACTACAGGCGTGCGCTACCACGCCTGGCTAATTTTTGATTTATTGTAGAGATGAGGTCTCGCCAAGTTGCCCAGGCGGGTCTCGAACCCGTGGGCTCAGGCAATCCACTCACCTCGGCCTCCCAAAATGCTGTGATTACAGGCTGAGCCACCGAGCCCAGCTTCATATACATTCTTAACTTGCTTGACTCACCATCATTTATTATATTGATTATTGTAATATTCTTCTAATAACAATGTTTGATTTTTCAATTTCTCCCTACAATCTACACCCTACACAGAAGATGTTGTTCCTTTAAAACATAAATCAGACCAAGTCATCCTTTTGGACAAGTCTCTACAAATTATCCTTTAATTCTGAATAAAAGGAAAATTTCTTACATGGGCCTTGAAAGCCTGATATAAAACTCTCATCTCTAACTTTTATTCTCATCCCTTACTTTTTTCCTTTTTCTCACGTTGTCTCAACTACACTGGTCTTTTTGGAGTTCCTGAAATAGTCAAGGCATGAAACTTAAAGCATTGCATTTTTTCTGTTTTTGCAAAGCTGAACCGCTTCCCAGAAACTGCTGACTGCCTAACTCCCACACCTGGTTTAAGTATATTTTCCAATATCACCTTCTCAATGGATGCTACCTTCAGCACCATATTTAATAGAAAAATTTCTATTCCTCCCCAACACAGCACATGCCCAACTCCCCCTTATTCTACTCAGTTTTCCCATGGAATTTATTACTTCAAATATTCTGTAGTTACTTACTAATTATTTACTATAAAATTGGCTTAACTTCACCAACTATAATGTAAACGCCACAAGAATAAACTTTATTGTCTATTTATTCATTGATGTGTCCCAAGAACCTTCAAGAGTGCTTGATATATAACATGTAACTAAAAAAAAAATTGTTGAATCAATGTGATTGTTAGAAATTTCCAGTTTTTTCTAGGTCTAATCTATATGTTCAGTATTGGCTATTTGCAGTTTGTTTTTTTTACTTGCAGTTTAAAAAATAATTTTTCTTTATACTTCTAGTCAAATTGCATATCACATATAACTCTATATGTCACTGAAGAAAAAATAATGCAAAAGAAAAGTAAAATTTTCTTCAGCGTTCAATGATTGCAGTCAACTTTGAGAGGCCAAAATATCATCTAATGCTATTCAAATACACTGCGTGTTTTAAACACATATTTTAAAAAATGTTTACCTCATATTTTTTTCCATTGAGAGTCATACTTTAATTAGTGGGTGATAGTGATGGATGTTGAACTAGTTATAAATCCATATGTTCTTTGATATATTGAGAAAACAACTATTTAAGTCCATTGATACCTAGAATCTAATATCTAGCATCTAAGTCAGTTGATATGCACATTTTAACTCTTTACATTAATCTACAAATCAAATACATTGGAGATTGACAGAACATTCTTACCAGGTGCATGTTTTCTTCAATTGTTACCTTGACAGAAAAAAATCAATTAACGATTTGAAGATACTTGCAATGTTAATGCTTTATTGCCATTTAAGTGACTTGGTGTAATTAATTTGGTCTTAGACACTTTTATCGCGAGTTTATACATTTTCTTCCCATAGAAGGTATGGTGGTCATTGGCAAGCCACATGTTCCATCTTTTGCCATAAAAGTTTCTCTTTTTTCTCTTTTAGAGCTTAAAAACTGGACAATTATAACTTGTCTGTATTATATTGAGAGTTGTATCATTAGTAAAGTTTTAGGTAGGACGATGTTTTATTTTTATCATCATTCATCTTTCCAAACATTCTTACTGAACCTTTATCATAAAGCTTTGAAGATGACGTTTCAAATTCCTGTTATGTTTTTATGTCCAGCTATTTGAACCATAATATATACATTATATATGTGTGTGTGTGTGTGTGTGTGTGTGTGTGTGTGTGTGTGTGTATGGACCACATTTTTGTTTTTGACTTGATCCATTTTACTGTACTTGTTTTTCTTCAATAAAAAACTAAGCATACTTGGATTCATTATGGACTTTCTCAATGGTTAAATATTTTTATGCTTCTGGATACAATTAAGATAGATTAGGAATATCTAAAACAGTGATGATTTGCAAATATTTTTTCACTCTCAATATGAAATTCTATATTCATAGCCTATCTATATACGAGTATAGCTAATTAGTCTTTCTTAATATGGACACCCTATTCACATTTTAAAATTTCTAATCAATTGTCATCAAGATAAAAAAAACATATAGCATAAAATGATTTTTAATATAATCCATCTTCTAAAAAAGAGTAATGGTAATAATGTAAATAAAATTATTAGTACAGAAGGTTTTAGCAGAAGAAAATTATATATTTCTATGTGTATCTATTTCTTGTCAAATTATCTAGAGATATTCTTACTACTTACTAATTCATGGATGAAAACATGAAAATAGACTTGTAGAGGCAAGAAAAACATAGTGAATGTAAAGGTTTGTCATTAGTTTTAGTCATATGTATCATAAGACTCCAAATCTGAAGTGACTAATAACAGAAGGTAACTATGTAAAAGGGAGGAATGTAAGCTAGTGTGGAAGGCAGCAAATGTGCTGCAGAGGCTTTGCAGGATTTTGGAACAGTTTTGGAACAAGAGGATGTGTTCCATTTCCACAAAGCTAGTAAGTCTTCTGAAGTTCAGTATAGTATTCGAGTCATCTCAAAGTAGTCAGTCTACCACAGAGTTGTTTCTGACTAACTTTAAGGTCTACTTCTAAGTAAAATGACAAATGAAGAGCCTGCCTTGGGATCTTGTTCCAGATAGAACAAGGGGGCCATATGATTGAAAGACAGTGTCTGAAAGTGTACTGAATTGTTACAAAATGACTCCAACTTCATAGTTATTCATCCATCAAGAAAAAAGAATATACTGATTTACAGTTGATGACATTAAACTAAAATATGAAAGGCTTCTGGTATTGATTTTAAGGGATACATACTTATAAATTGGGCCAAATTTTTATGTCATTGTTTTAGAAGTAACACTATCGCACGGTTATGTGTGACAAATATTTTGCTAAGAAGTTTGAAAACCTGAATAATTGCTAATTGATTTTCTAGATTCACTATTTTAATTGTCTTAAGAAGTTGAAAAAATGTTCCAAGAATTTCCATGTATCCAGGAAGTATTCCTTAAATACTCACTATGTGTTAGTCATGCTTTCAGGTATGCAGAACTAATCATTAAATGAAGAGTCAAAGAATATGCCTCTGAATTTTACTACTCAATGAGAGGATATAGATAAGAGCTAACAGACATACTAAACAAGTTAATCATGGTAGAAGGTTTCAAGTGATGTGGATGTTAAAAAGAAAATGTAAAAAGGTCCTTGATTATAAAGTGATTTTACAAAAGGTGTATGAGTTTTTTGTATCAAACAATATACTCAAGTTAGGACATATGAAAGAGATTTGTGCACACATTTGTAGTAGTTGGAAGAGGTAGCAAGGAGACATGTAAAGGGTGACATTCGATGCAGGAAGCACAGCTACACTGAAGAGCCTGCCTTGGGGTCTTGTTCCAGATAGAACAAGGTGGTCCATAGGATTGAAAAGAATGAGAAAAAAGACAGAATGTGTAGAGGTAACAGAAAGCCAGATCAGGTAAAGTCTCCTCAACCATGGAAAGGGCTTTGTATTTACTTTGAGTACAATGGATAGACTTTGAAGAGTTGAGCAGGGATGTGACATGATCTGGCTGCTTAATAGAACCAAACTTTCTACTGTGTTAAGAACCAAATGAAATAGGAGAAGCAAGAATAGAGGCAGGGAAACTTATTAAAGAGGTTGTTACAGTAACTCAAGCAAGAAAGGATGGTAGTGAGAAATGGTCAGATTCCGAATATATTATGCAGGTAAAGTCTGTAGGATTTCTTGACATATTAAATCTGGGGAGGAGAATGGGCAAAACATTATTTTTAAAAAACTCTCAAAGATGCTGCCAGATTTTACAATTTATAATATATATTCAAATTTCAAGAGATTAATCACTTTCATGCAATATACCCTATTTGAAGGCGTGGAGAAAGTGGTACTTCCCAGTTCGTTTTGTAAAGAGAGTATAACCTTGAAAATAAATGTGAAGACTATAGAGTGTTTTAAAAACTATTAACCATCTGAATGAATGCAGATTAAAGCAATGTAATTAAGTGTTGACAAATTTAACCTAGAGGTATAATTATGCATCTTAGCTAAGTAGTTTTTAATCTGGAATTACAAATTTAGTTAAATATTAGAAGATAAATGACTCAAAATCTTCAAATTACTTTGTCAAAGGAGTGTATCTCCTTTGCTTTTTAAAAATAAGATAAACTGGTTTTTGTTTTATTCTGTTATTTACAAATGACAGCCCACACCCAACACTGGTTTTTCTCTTCTGACTTTGTTATGATTTTAATATCTATGTCAATAGAATCCATTTCTCCCAAACAACAAATGTGTAGTTTGATCCTTATTCAGTGTAAGTAGGATTTTAAAGATCCTGTCCCTCCAGGGGTTAGACCCTTCTATTTGACTGCACTCACATCTGTTTGTGTTGGGGTTCTTCCCTGGTCCTGTCACCCCTGAGGTATCCTTAGGGCAGGATTTTCAAACAGATTTCATGTCATGTGACGACTTTGAATAGATATGAGAGTCTATTTGGAACCCTGGCCTGAGGGTTGTGAGGCAGGAAATGTCCGGGCTCCATTGCAAAGAATTCTGTGATTGATTAGCAATGTCTGCCATGGCATTACCCATTAGAAGTGTCTGGAAGAGGAGTTTTGGGAGAACAGGCTCAGGAATGAACAAGGTGTACATTCCATCCATACCGTAAGTGGTTGTTCTGCTACCCAGGCTGCATTATCTCGTTGGCCAGGTGACTGAAGAGACATTCTAAAAACCATAATCCTGAAAGTGGCTTCCCAGGGCCTGATGAAACAGCATAAGCTCTAAATTAGGAGTTTGGCATTATCTCCTTATTCTTGGGAGTCGGTTTCATTCAGGTGAAGACATCTGCCTGGTCTCAAAGGAACTGGGGGTTAATCTAAGTTCCTTAGATGGAACTGGGGGTTAAGATATTTTTACAGGACACATACCCAGAAATGGTCTTTACCTCTGGATAAACTTACAAATCTTTCCCTCCCAACTAAAAAGGTTTATCTTTTATAGCTGTCAAGAAAACTAAACTGGGTGAAAGGATTTACTTTAGTCACATTCCAGAATGAGGGCACACAGCTACATGACTTCGGAAAGCACTACAGCAGCAGAAGATATAAGAGCATGTGTAAAACAAGGTTTTCAGAACACACCAAAGAGACTAAACATAACCCCAATGTAACTTCTGCTTCCTGTCCATGTGTCTCTACACTCAGAGCTGGGAGGCTACTTTGTCCACTTAACTTTGGGAATGTTGTCATGCTTCGTAAGTGTGTCCAGGAATCTCGTGACAAACTCCACTCTCTACTCGTGCATTTGGAATGCTCTCTTCTGAATCCTTTCCATTTGTCACTTCTCCGGCTTCACCTAGGTCTCTAGGGCAGGGTTTCCCTTGTTCAGGTTATGCCTCTTTTTCTCCTTCTTTTTTGCCCATTCTCATTGTTTCCAGAGTTTTTACTCCCCTTGTCCTTTTTTTCTCTGCTTCTTTTTTTTTTTTTCAATCAGACTGAGCATCTCAATGACTTTTAGTTCCAGAGATCCCTTTTGGACCTGCTTGTAGGCTTCCATGGAACCTGCTGGCAGTTTGGTAAGTAGGTTGCAAAAGAGTGTGTGACATTTAAAATGGATTTGATAGAATTCACGATACGTTCATTACAGCTCTATGCACGTACACATATAATAAAATGATTAAATATAGTAATGCACATCCCATTATGTGAATAGGACACAAAATAATTACACTGAAGTTTTCACAGTATTTTCAGAAAAACTGGATCAAAGAAAGAATATATGCCTGTTTCTTTTGAGGACAGCTATTTGTTCAATTAAAAGTAGAATTCCACAAAAATAAAAATAATATATGAAGGTTACTGCCAGAAGTTGTAATCACAGCAAGAAAGCAAGGAGGAAAAAAAAAATAACAGTTACTAGAAGAAAAGATGAACTGCTGTGTGCAAAGACATGTTTGTCTAACTGAAAAACTCAAAGAAATCAACTGAAAATTGTTCTTGGAACAAACAAAAGAGTGCAGTAAACTGAGAGAGATTCAAAATGCATAAAAAAAATCAAGTTATTCTGTAAGTAAACAAAAATGTGATCTTGAAAAAAACAAAGAAAGCACCAAAAGTACTTACATTTTTAAAAGTTTTATTTAGTTTGAAGATCCAAACTAAAAAGATGATTCAAAAATTTGGAAATGACTTTCATAATGGCAGCTATTTAAAATATTACAAAGCAAACAGTAAAGCACATAAATAAACATTTTACATAAATTTTAGTTTTAAATAGAAGCATACATAATAACAAAGTCTTAGAATATTTATTGTGCTGATAGTTTCTGAAGAACATCTAATTTTTAAAAATATTTACTAAGAATAGACTTTTATTTAGCATTTGAATTATCAATTATTTCACAGAAAATTTAATGAATTGTATTTTAACTGGTTTACATACAAAAGTATGCTAACTTTATTAAAAAATGGCTGCAATGTCTTGCTGATTCCTGGGCTTTTAGATAAACATGTAACTTCATATTATTTTGTAAGATTGGGCCTATACAGAAAAATTCAAACATTTAAATATCAATTGACGGGCTCGGTGGCTTAGCCTGTAATCCCGCGCCTTTGGGAGGCTGAGGTGAGTGGATTGCCTGAGCCCGCGGGTTCGAGACCCGCCTGGGCAAGCTCGACCTCGCCTCTACAATAAACCAAAAAATTAGCCAGGCGTGGTAGCGCGTGCCTGTAGTTCGGCTACTTGGAAGGCTGAGGCGGAAGGATCCCCGGAGCCCAGCAGGTCGAGGCTGCGGTGGCGGGGAGCGGCCACTGCACTCCAGTCTGGGCGACAGAGTGAGACACCAACTCAAAAAAAAAAAAAAAATCAATTAAAGGCATATAAGTAAGAATATGACAAAACACATAATACTTCCTGTAGCATGAAATTATAACAAGTGCTTTGTTTTCCTCAAGTTTACCTGCAAAGTGATAAAGAGAGAAATGGCGCATAAGTAATGAGACAGGAAATAGCTAGAGAAAGTCTAAGCAGACAGATAGGAGAGTCCTCTGGTAACAAAGTAGTGAACTCCTGGCAGGCCTCCCAGGCTCAGCATTGGTAAACAAGCTCCCTGCAAGCTTCTCAAGCTAGAGCTAAAATCCTCACAACTGGGATTGAAAGCAACCAATCAGAACACAACAACTCACAGCTAGTGCTAGCCAATCAGCTTGGACTTAGGGCTATATAAGCACCAGGCTTTCGGCCTCAGATGGACAACCTCTTAGAGCCCCCTTCCGCTGTGGGAGCTTTTCTGTCCTCAATAAATCCAGCTTTCTCAATTTCTGGCTGTCCATATCCCTCTTTCTTCCTGGGCATGAGACAAGAACCTTGACCCCAAAGAGCTGCAACCTGGAGAGCTGTAGGAGCTGCAACCTGGAGAGCTGTAGGAGCTGCAACCTGGAGAGCTGTAGAAGACCATCGGAGCCTTAAAGCCGTGCACCCTAGAGGCTGGCTTGCCAGTGGAGGGAGCCAGCTGAACCAGGACAGCTGCCAGAAGAAGGCGGGACTCCAAAGCTGAGACACCCAGGGGGCTTGGCTTGCCAGCCCACCAACCCAGCAACACTCCCAGGGCTTGGCTTCCTAGCCAGTTAGAGCCAACACCCTGGGGGCCAGGCTTCCCAACCACCCCCGCTCCAATCTTAACACTCAGTGCTTGGCTTGCCAGCCCATTAGAGCTGACACTTGTGGGACTAGGCTTACCAGCCCCTCCACGACCCTCTCTGGGGTTTGACTGGCTGACCCATTGAGCTGACTCTCTTGAAGCCCAGGCTGACCTGAAAAATCCGCATCAGTAACGCGAGAAGAAATGAGAAAATATTAAATATAATCACCTGGGAGGGAGGAAAGGTAATAGATAGATAACATATGCTGGTCTTCCCAAACAGTATCAGGATAACTTTCCAGGCCAAATGTTTTTTATTTGGTTGTTTTAGTTTTACTTTAATTTTTTCCCCTAGCCAGGTTCAGTTTCATGGGTGCAGATATGGAATGGGTGAAAATTTTGTTAATAACGTCTGTGTTGGCGCAAAATAAGCTTAACAAAAAAGAGAGGGCAAAGGCTTGAAAGCTTATGTAAGGAGGTGACAAGAATAGTTGCAATTATTTTTTTTTTCTTGAGTTGGAGTTTCACTCTGTCGCCCAAACTGGAGTGCAATGGCTACTCCCGGCCACTGCAGCCCCGACCTGCTGGCCTCTGGCGAGACTTCCGCCTCAGCCTTCCAAGTAGCTGGAACTACAGGCACACGCTACCACACCCAGCTAATTTTTTTATTTATTGTAGAGATGAGGCCTTGCCAATTTGTCCAGGCTGGTCTTGAACCCCTGGGCTCAGGCAATCCTCTCGCCTCTACCTCCCAAAGTGCTGGGATTACAGGCTTGAGCCACCATCCCCGGCCTAAAATTTAATCTAAGATATTAAGAGTATATGGGGGCAGGGTTGCGGAGATGACTGATTGTAAAAATTTGGTAGGATATAATGATATAGGTCCTGGTAGGACTGAAACATTGTTGGAGCCAGAGTAGCAGAATGAGTGAGCCAGAAACAAAATGGGAGAGCTGAGATCACGGCAGGTTACCTTGTTGATAAATTCCATAGAAGTGGTCCTGACATGGATTATCTGCAGTGTATTGAGAGACTTGATTATTAGAGAAAAGGTAGTTGAGAAACTCAGAGTCCACTGTATTAAAAGATCCTCAAAATGGATGCTAAACTCACCAAAATGATATGAAAGGAGTCATCTTGAAGAGATTGACAATAGATTAGAGCTAAAATTATCAAGGGCTGAGAGAAGTCTCCTAGAATTGTGATAGGCAACTGCAAAGAGGGACAATGAGCATTGGTGAGGAAACAAGTCTATCTTTAATTATTACTATTTTATGTCTTTAATTCTTAAAGCTAATAATCTCAAGTCACAGAAAGTTCCTTCACGTTTTAATTCCCTGGACAAACTGTTGATCTCTTTGTGAATCTTTAATGTTTGATATCCCTGGATCCATTTAATTCATTCCTTCAGAGATCTTAATTTTTTTCCTAAGGCAAATATCATGTATATCAATGACCCTTTCAAATATTCTTTTTTGTTGTTGTTGTTGTTGTTGTTGTTTTGAGTTGGAGTCTCACTCTGTCACCCAGACTGGAGTGCAATGGCCGCTCCCGGCCACCGCAGCCTCGACCTGCTGGGCTCCGACAATCCTTCCACCTCAGCCTTCCAAGCAGCTGGAACTACAGGCACGCGCTACTACACCCAGGTAATTTTTTAATTTATTTATTGTAGAGATGAGGTCTCGCCAAGTTGCCCAGGTGGGTCTCGAACCTGCGGGCTCAGGCAATCCACTCACCTCAGCCTCCCAAAGCCGGGATTACAGGCTGAGCCACCGAGCCCGGCTTCAAATATTCTTATTGAAGTTGTCAACTAATGGCACTCAGGTCATCTCTCCTTCCCCCCAATCCTTTAACCACCACAATGCCTTGTCTTTCCCTTCAAGTTACCAGATCCCCGCACCCTGTCTATTACAGGAAAATTACAGAGAGGGTCTTGATGGGTCATTAAGAGCATCTGCTACATCAGGGGACACAGTAAAAGGTTTTCAGGACAGACATGATGCTAATGGGTTCTGGGGGGCAGGGGAGAAAGTGATGTATAGAGTCACAGGCAGATTAGCGCATCAAAACTTCCTTTGGTAGTTGAAATAAACATGGATAACGAAGCATTGTTAGAAATACCCTGATGTTCTTCAAGAAAATAGAATTAAAGAGGCTATGATTGTGTGGGAAAGAAGGAGAGAAGGGACTACCAGAGCAGACGTTTTGGGGTTCCCCCTTGACTCCTGCTGATAGAATCTTGTAAAAGGGCAGTCTTATTTCAAGTGATCTATTGATCCTGCTGAGTGGTGTCCTTCCCTGAATATGACACTTCCAGGTTTCTATTTCAAGCTCATGATTGCCTATTCTGCATGGCTGCTTCTTAGTTTGCAAACACAAGCACTCATTTGATAGACTTGAATGATTTAACAGAATTTGATTACATTATCAGGTGTTTGAATGTCTGTGTTAGTGTAAACAGCTATACATACACTTCAAAATCAGAAAGATCAAAAAAAAATTATCAGGTGTTTATGTGGATATTTGGGTTATTTAGAATAGTTTAAACTGCTATAATACATAGACTTCAAAATCAGAAAGCTCAAAAAAATAAAGAATTATCAGGTGTTTATGTGGATATTTGAGTTATTTATAATAGTTTAAACTGGTATAATACATAGACTTCAAAATCAGAAGCCACAAAAAATAGAAAACTAGTTCTTTCTGATATACCAATGCAAGTTGAGTGTTACTAGTAAACGGAGATTCTTTACCACCTGAATTTCATGCAGAAACTCAAGCCCGTGGTGTCTCTGACCACATTTAGGAGATTTTTCTAACTCTTCTAGAGCTATTAATGTTTCAGCATGCACTAAGCAGGAACTGTTCATGGTGGAGAATGCTGGAGAATTTATGAATATATCTAAAAACAGTGACATTTCCATTGATGAATACATAGCCATATGGAAGTCCATGTCTAATTGCAGAGGAATCTGAATAATGTAGTCTAGCTGTGTACTCTGGAAGAAAGAGAAAATTCTTTTAGTGGACAACAGTCTCTCCAAAGACAATTCTGAGAAGTTCTTGTTAACCTGTTTGATCATTTTCTTAACTAATTGAAAAAAATAAACCTGTTTAAAGAATAGAAAATGATGCCAATCTACAATCAATACATTTCGTCTTCACTATACACTTTTGAAATAAATCTCTTTAGAGTTTTACTGAATATATGTAGACTACATTTTTAATATCTACATTTTAAATGTATTTTACCTAGAGAAAAGTACTGTAACTATGTTTCTTGAGTGTATGTCTTTTTTTTCTTAATTTAATTATAAGGCTTTTGAAGAGAGGAGTATTTCTTCCTCTTTGTATGTATAATGGCAGAGATTGAGGCAGGCATTAATAATCTCTAAATTCAACAGAATGATCCAGAGATTCTTATTTCTATTTTTCAAAGAGAAAATCAGTGATTTAAGAGCTTTATATAATTCTTCGATGTGGTTATGAACTTAAGCTGCTTCTGGTGATATTGGAAGTTAACTCTAATCATCATAGAGTGGGTTTGAATTATTAAAACATTAATTTTAGCTGAAATTTTGTTACTTAAGGATTAAAGCACAACGCAGCTGAGCCTACTTAGTCATTAAAAGAAATAGAAATAACTGCACCATATAAAAGTTGACTATGCCATTAAACTAAACAATTTATTTTGAAGTTTTGCAATGAGTCCTGTCATCAAGTCTAGGGTAGAGACCCCTGGACATTTCACATCATTGTACACAGAGATAATAATAGTATTTTCATACCATTCTGGTGTAAATGACAAAGTCCTTCATGCCTACCCTAAGGCTGGCATAGCTGTCTTGGTTTGCATAATCAACATTTTAGTAGTGTAGATGGGAACCTCTGGTCTAGAGAATAGTTTCAAATCTCTTACTATTGTGATGCCACACAGATATCACCACAAGAATGCTTGGAAGCTATTTTATAATTTTATAATTTTTATTTTTTATTTTTTTGAGTTGGAGTCTCACTCTGTTGCCCAGACTGGAGTGCAGTGGCTACTCTCGGCTACCGCAGCCTCGACCTGCTAGGCTCCGACGATCCTTCCGCCTCAGCCTTCCAAGTAGCTGGAACTACAGGCGCGCCCTACCACGCCTGGCTAATTTTTGATTTATTGTAGAGATGAGGTCTTACCAAGTTGCCCAGGCGGGTCTCGAACCCGCGGACTCAGGCAATCCACTCACCTCAGTCTCCCAAGGCGCGGGATTACAGGCTGAGCCACCAAACCCGACTTATTTTATAATTTTAAATAGATCTTATACTGGCATATATTGTCTTGTCATTGCTGAATGCATGATGATGATGAAGACACATATTCAACTCGATCCAATTTTATATACTAAGCCGTAAAATTAATTAATAAAATAAAATATAAACTCAATGTGTTAGTTTAAGCTAATTATCATAAGATAATGTGATATGTATTGATAAATTATGTTCCTGCCTTTGCAGGAATAGCTTCACTGCCCAAAAAATCTTCTATTCTGTATGACACCATCATGGTATATCCATGTCATTATACTTTTGTCCCAATCTATAGAAGGTACAAAACCAAGAATGAGCCCTAACGTAAACTGTGGACTTTGAGTGACAATGATGTGGCAATGAAAGTTCATCAATTGTAACAAAAATACTACTGTGGTAGAGAATGTTGGTGACTAGGGAGACTGCATGTGTGAGGGCAGCGGGCGTATGGGAAATCTCTGTGTTTTCAGCTCAATTTTGCTGTGAATCCCAAACTGCTGTAAATAATATAGTCTATTCTTTTCCATTCTAATTTTATTATCAGGGCTGCACATGTATGCTTGTTACATGGACATGGTGTATAGTGGGGGATTTGGTCTCAAGTGGCCCATTCCCTACATGGTGGACATTGTACTGTTTCTGAGTCTAAGTCCCTTCCCCACCTCCCCTCTTATTGGTGCAACCAGCATCTATTATTTCCATCTTTGTGACTGTTTTACTTCTGCATATGAGTGAGAACATGCCGTATTTGGCTTTTTTTTGTTTCTGGGTCAGTTCATTTATGACGATGATCTCCAGCTCCATCCATGTTACTACAAAGGACATGATGTCATTCTTCTTTATGGCTGTGTAATATTCCATGGTGTCTATATGTCACATTTTTATTTATCCAGTCAATTGTTGGTGGGGACTTAGGTTGGTTCCATGATTTTGCTATTGTGATTTTGCTAATGATGTAGTGAACATATAAATACAAGTGTCCTTTTTACACATTATTTTTTAAGTCCCAGGTATGATTATGAAGATTAGAAAAGATTTTTTAAATGTAATTGTTGGTAGCTCAGCAGAAACAAAGAGATTATTTCAGATTATAAACAATATTATTGATGGTAAAACAAATTTTCTCCTTACTGGAAATATAAGTCGCCTCATGGTGTAATGCTGTTGACATATATAAGCAGGTGACTGGCTGGCAGTGACACCAGTTTAGATGCATGAGCCCTCAGTAGTTGTGGCCCAGGCACCTTTAGAGGTTACAGCTCAGGATTTCCAGGACCCATAGAGGTGGAAACAGTGGTTTTAGGTGTGTGTGTTGGCCTGTGGGTGGCATGCATTGACACCAGTCTTAACCTCTTTCCTTGGTCAACAAAGTACCTGCTGCCTCGAAACTCATTATGGTCAATAAGAAGGAGGTTATTGAAAGATTTGACACACTTCTCTAAGTTAAATCAAGACTCAGAAAGAGACATCGTTTAGTTACTGACAATGACATCAAAGGAAACGGATAGCAGTAATATCTTAAATTTAGTTAATTATGTTAAAAATATTAGAATGGATTGCGAACTACTTTCACTAAAATATTTGGTAAACAATTTTGTAATATATATTTTAGTTTACATTGAGAGTAAAAGGGAACATAGTTATTTGGTCATACAAGGTGATAGATGTTATCAATATCATCCCTTTAAAAACCTAAAATTATTCTATTCACATATATATGGCCATGATTTTACAAATGAAAATATAGCCTGCCTATCCCCCCCAAAAGTACAGACTTTATAAAATTTTCTAGTACTGCCTGATATGCAATTACATAGTTGTCTGCATTCAGTAATATCCCTATTGAAATATATGTTACTTTTTATATATTTTTCTTGTTTTTGTACATTCTTTAAATAATATTTTTATATTTTAGCACTTTTATTTTTTTCAGAAGGCTTTCTCAAGTAGAATTGATTGATTGCTTCATATTGCTCCATATTCTTGTCAAGGATAGTAATCAGTCTTTGAAAATCTTGCCAAGCTGGGTAAAAATATAATTTCATTGCTATGTGAATTCAAAGTATCTTTCTTCTGTAATGAAGCTAAGCACATATTCATATAAGTAATATTTATTTGGATCAATTCTTATGAGATTTACCTAGTCACGGGATTATTTTCAAAAATTTTATTCTACTCTTTTTTTGGTATCATGTTTTACAAACTCTAGAGACAAATGTATGATGTTTGTTAGTTTAATGCATCTCTATCACATTGTTTGTGGTATTTTTTTCTGCAAACATACTGTGGTATAATTTGTATTCAAAATTCTAGTTTTCTCCTTATGATTACTCTATTCTCTGACTAGCTTAAAACCCCCAGTCCCACAATGTTATTAAAATGTTCTTCTCAACATTTTTAAATTTTATTTTAATTTAATCTATAATAGCATGAAATTTATTTTTAATATTCATTACTTTGAAGAGCTATTCCTCTTGCTTTTTTAATAGTTACTTTTAACTACATTCTGTATGAAATAACTTTGTTTCTCCATGAATTGAAATGCTATCTTCTCCTACTTAATATCCCTGTACTGTATTTAGATCATTTTCCAATCTCTCTGTCCTTTTGAAGAAATCTATGCATTACTTTCTTAATAATGTTAATTTTAACATGGGCACTAACATATCTTATTGTTTTTTTAAAGTAAACACATCCCTCATTTAAAAAAAAAAAATTTTTCTTAGAGTGTTGTGATTCAAATTTTAATAAATTTATGAGGACATAGATATCATTAAAATCACAACAACTTTTTCTATTTAGTATATTTTTTACTAGATTCATTGAATAAGATTTGATAACTATCTTTGTCTTGATATAGGTCCTGTACTTGTCCTATTTAATTTATTCAAGTCTATGTTATATGTATTTTTCTATTTTTATTTATTGCATTTTTATTTGAAGACTAAAATGCTTCTTGATAATATATTTAAAATATTGATTTATGTATATGCATCTAGTATTCATCCATGTTAAAAATATGGAGTTCATCAGAGTATGTTTGTAGCAAAGTATTTGCTAAACTTAAAGTCATAAAACACAGTTACTTTTTTTATTAAACATTTAGTTTTCTTACCTTATTGCTTTAGCTTGACTTCAAGATAATATTGAAAATGTCTACTGAGGGTTTCATTCCTGATTTTAATAAAACTAGATTTAGCAAATTATCATTTAGTATGTTATCTTTTGTAGAATTTTGACCAATAGTCTTTATAAGGTTTCATTATTTTTCTATATTTTGATACTCATTTTTAATTATCTTGCTTTGTGTTCACATATAATGATGTAAATATATTAAATAAGAATTCCTCTAGTGTATATATGTATAAATAGCATAATTACATGAAAAGCTTAGATGCTACATGGAAACTGCATGTACAGAAATTTAACCGAAAGAAAACACAAAGAGAGTAAGGATTTGTATACAACTTAAGCCAAATCTATTTAGATTTTATCTCAGGATGATAAATCTCTGAGCAATCTAAGTTCCATAAAGCTTTCAGACTTCTTAGATGGTTTATTAGTTGAGGTTCAAAATTACTGAGCTTGGGAGTTATTTAAACCATTAAAAGCCACATTATGTTCTAAAGCAAATAAAGGTTTATAACCTCATCCCACAAAATAACTGTTATGTTTTGAGTAATTTTAAGCATTATTCTAGCTTCAGCAACCATCAGAAGATTCTCCATGATACTAAAATATATTGGAGAATTTTATTAAGACTCTTAACATTTATTTTAGATTTGCTTTCATCATTGTAAGATTTTTTTTGTATAAAGCAATTCAATACTGCTGTCTTACTCTTTGTGACAAAACGTGCTTTAGAGTATATGTACTTTTAAAGATATTAATTACAAACCCACTTTTCTTTTTTTAAAACTTTTAACTTAACTACCATGGAAGAATTGTCCCAGCAGAACAGATGTAGATGCCTTTCTCCATTAAGTAGTTATTTGATGCTCAGTGTTCTGTCCTGATTCAAAAATCCTTTCTTGAAAGCCTTTCTTAAATTTGTATCATGTTTTCCAAAATGCGACGTTCTTTAAAAGTGCCTACATTTTAAGTCATGCATCAGTAGAGTAAATCTATATTAAAGTGTGAGCAATTTCTCTTAGGAAAACACGGAACTCATTTAAACCATTTTTGTGCTTCAACTGAATTGGTGCTCAGAGAAATTAAGTGGGTGGAAGATGTTGAATAATTTTTAAACATGCTATAAATATTAGTAAGTAATTAACTAATAAGAACTTTATACAAATGAATGCATTGCCATTGACTAAATGCCATTTTATTTATTAAGTACAAATATTCAGGGTACTGTAATTTCGTTAATGCTTAACCAAAGTCTCTGGGTGAGGAAACACAACAAATTGAAGCTCTGAGATGTTGAAAACATCGTGGTATCAGTATTTTCCACTAACTGTGAAGGGTATGTTAAAATAGTTAATTTGATAAAAGGGAAGAAAAACAAGGCTGTTAAGCACTAAAATGACTTGTTCCCCTAATTTACAGGTTTGTAAGTTGAAAGAAAAAAATCAAAGTTATTGTTAGTCATGTGGAGTTAGAGACCATAATACTAAGTGAACTATTACAGAAACAAAGAACTGAATACCACATGTTATCACTCTTAAGCAGGTTCTGAACATTAGTCACATTAACACAAGGGAGGAATCCGCAGTCGCTGGGTGCTGCTCAAGGAGGGATGGAGGGAAGGTTGGAGGGAGGAAGGTGGGGGGCACGCAGCAACACCAAAGGAACCTGGTACACTACCAGGGGGAGTGAGGGCTGGTTAGAAGTCCAGAATTCATCTGCATGCAGCCAACTTATGTAGTTAATCTTCACTTGTACCCCACATCTCTACAATAAAATAAAATGAAAATAATTACAAAAAAACCCAAACCAATTATCCCGACAAAATAGTTGTTGACCTTGAGTTTTAAATTCCACTTTCTGGTACATGTACCAAAGTCAGTAACTCACAAGTACTTCTCCATATTGTTTGATATTAATGCCTCAAAAGTCTTAACTCTTAATATTCTTCTTTAGAAATAAACTAAAAATAAATTGCCTCAAGTCAGCGACCCAAACCAATGAAAACAAGTGAAGCATTTTTTAGATAGGACTATTAAAATGCTATAGTAAATCAATTGAATAATGTAAAGATAATAGCATATAGCTACTATCATTTGTTACTCTAATTGTTCTACATTTATGAAGTTCTGCCCTGGATAGTCTTAATAGCAGTTGTTAACCATTGTCATTTATCACCTACCTTATTACAGTTCAAAACTGAATCGTAATTGAAACACTTGAACAAGTTAAAATTGACAATAACCCAACAGTCCGATAGGATTTACTTAATGAACTTGATGCAATAAAAGTTTAATTGTTGTCAAGCATTCATTAGCTATATTACCCCAAAATTAATGAATGCATAACAATTCAAATGGGGTGAGTTTATATGAAAAAGCAAGAGGCAAGTGAAAATTAAGCATATCATTATTCTTAATATTCTGGAAATAGTAATTATGTTATGTTTTCTGGATTCTTTAATTTTTTTTCCCCCCTCTGAATCTGTTCACTGCCTGTGAGGTATAATGTATGGGGTAAGAAGAAATTTTACTTAATCCAAATACATTATGTCATGATCATCATACCTGAAATTTTATGCTAATAAATTACACCCAGATCATTAGACAATGTGTTGCATATGTTTCTCCACATGCTACATTCACATTCATTGACATCTGGGTCTCAGTTTCCTTATCAGTAAAATAGCAGCAGCTATTTATTAGAATGCTCTGAGAGTTAAAGTAGATATTAGGCATATAATTATGCTAATTATTATATATTTTTCAATGGTTGAAATATTTATGAAACTACCTCATTTAGTAATTAATATAGAGTAAATTGGAGTAGGTATCCTCAGGATGATTGACAAAAAATTAGTTAATTTAATGAACTAAGATTTATTTTCGTCAGCTTGTGACCAAGCAGGATTGAGAGATAAATTGTGAATTAAAAAGTCTTTAGAGTGTAAAACATTAGGTTTGTCTATGTAGAGTAATGGGAAATTGCTCCTGGTTAACTGGGTGGAAAGTGAAGTTGATAAAACACCAAAACAGTAAGGAGTGGCTATTAGTGAGACAAAAATGTCTGAAAAGGAGGTAGATATTGAAAGTTAAAGACATTCATTCATCCATTTATTTATTATTTAGCAATGCCCTCTACCCTCTGCCTGGAGCACAGAAACTCAACTGACCTTACTAACATGAAAAACATACCTTGTTTTTCTTCAGGAAAGAAAGGTAAAACAGATTAACCTTTAGAGTAAGGTTAACCTTTAGAATCACGTTACTCAAGTACCTCTCTCAATGACCCCTGTTGTAGGAAGAAAAAACTATTGGAAAACTATACTTAATATGTCACTTTTTTATTGAATTTACAAAATTAAATTTTGCAAGTTGTCCCTTTACAGAAATACATCTGTGTCCTATTTCCACCTCCTTTGAAAGGTAGCAAATGCTGATAGTTTGTTAAACAGTGGAATTCCCATCTCAGTCTGCTTGGAGAATCTTCCCATCTCTAATTTTCTGCATATTTATTAATGTATAACTACATAAATACATACTTGTATATTTCATTTATAAACAAAAATACAGTGTTGGATGACTTTATTTTTCTCACTTAAAAATATATCTTGGGAAGGTTTTATGTCAATACATTTATTTTTTATGTGTGATTTTAAGGTGCTGATTCCAATGGTATTTTTATTTTAATCTTAACAGATAAAGCCATATTCCCTTCAAAGATTATGTGCAGTTTAGAGTCCCACCAAAGCCTATCAATGCTCATTTTACTAAAAATAAATATTATCAGCCAGGCTCGGTGGCTCAGCCTGTAATCCCGTGCTTTGGGAGGCCGAGGTGAGTGGATTGCCTGAGCCCGCGGGTTCGAGACCCGCCTGGGCAACTTGGCGAGACCTCATCTCTACAATAAAGAAAAAAAAATTAGCCAAG
>CAUYQG010085213.1:0-12950 GCA_963574415.1 Tarsius wallacei | reverse complement strand
GCAACCACGCCCGGCTAATTGTTTTTTATTTATTGCAGAGATGAGGTCTCGCTTGCCCAGGCGGGTCTCGAACCCGCGGGCTCAGGCAATCCACTCACCTCAGCCTCCCAAAAGCGCGGGATTACAGGCTGAGCCACCGAGAACCTTTTTATCCCCACCCACAGAAACTCCATGGTAGAGTTTTCTAAGCCCTTCTGCAAACAGGCATTTTTGCCTAAGGCATCTATTTCTGCACATCTCTGATGGTGCTTATAAGAAATAGGCTTGTAGCTATCCAAAATGCCACCATTGCTGGCTGGGCAGCCAAAGTCAATGGTGCACGTTGGAACATGCCACCTATCCATTCCCTGAACTGGTTCCCTGGAGCGTCTTGTGCTCTGCCTCCTCTCTTCCCTCAGCTCACGGCCTCCCCGGGCCCCTTTGCTATTCAGGTGGGCTCTTGTGGCAGGTCCTTTGCCTCAGCCTCAAATTGCACACATTGTGTCCTCAGTTCATTCTGTTTATACATCGCCTCTTCAGAGATGCTGTTCCTGACTACCCATCCCAAATACCATGCTCCCACTCATACAGTTTTTTAAAAAATAATGACCACTGCCTGACATCATATTCTATGTCCATTTTCCCCCTGTCTTCCTCACTAGAACAAGACAGGGACCCTGCTCACTGCTATATATCTTACCTGTGGAAGAGGGCCTGGCCCATCATAGACATTCAATAGCTATTTGTTGAATTGTACCTGTTTACTCATTTATTCCTATATTCAGTACATGTCTATGAGTGGATACTCAGGCCCATGCTCAGGGAGGGAGCTGTTGATGGCTTTCTCTTAATTCCAGTTTCAACTCCCTGCCAGACCCTGGCTTCTGGTGTCCAGGCAACATGGACTCTCTCCACTGGAAATCATTTACCTTACAGATGGTCTCTTTGAGTGCCGTGTGTCAAGGCAACTCAAGCTCTGATCAGTCCACTCTTGCCCAGTTCTAGAGCACCCTCACCTGCCCTGCATGTCAGTTCTTCATTCAGTGGCTCCGGGCTGTTCTTCACTTCAGATGTGGCCATCCTGGGTGCCCAAGTGCGAGGCTCATTCACAAGGACTCTTCACTCGGTGTAGGGTGGTGAGGGGAGCAGAGTACAATTCTTTCTAAAGAAATTCTCACCTTCCAATCCCCATTGATTAAACTTTAAGCCCTGGGATGAATGATGGTCATAATATCTTCAGACTAGTTTGTTTTAGAGCAGGGGGTCACTCAGAGAAGTCTTGATAGATGGCACCCTTCTTTTGAATGTATTACCCCTTTCTTTTGAGTGTGTTGCCGCTTATCACTCTGGTTCTGAGACCTTGGAACTCAGGGAAAACATAATACAAAGAAATTCCCTTGTTACCACCCCAACTAGTCTCGGGAGGATGCTCAATTCCCCATTGCTCTATTTTCACCCAGGTCATCTCACCATTCACTGTGCACATCTATGCCTTTGCATCTACACCAAAATTGCAACACTGAACCATTTTGCTGCAGCATCCTCAGTGATTCACCTGCTTACCTAACTTCACTCTCATCTTGCAAATATAGGCAAGTCTCATAGGATTCCAGCTGTCCTCCTTATTCAATATGACATGGTGCTAAGCTCAGCTGGTGGAAATAACACCATCTTGGAGACTGATGCCACTACACCTTGGGTTAGATCTGCATCCTGGTCAACTTTGTATTTAATTTTCTGCTCTATTTCTACTTTATTTTGGGTTATTTCTACTTCATTATTTCCAGAAGGTTTTTTATTTTTTTATTGATACATAACATTTGTACCTATTTATGGAGTAATGTGATGTTTTGCCACATGCATACAATGAGTACCTATCAAACCAGGCTAATTGGGATATTCATCATCCCCCAAATTTATCTTTTCTTTATGTTGGGAGCATTCAAATTCTTCTCTTCTAGCCATTTTGGGCTGTAAAATACATTATTGTTAACTATAAATCATCCTCCTCTGCTATTGAATACTAGATTTTATTTCTTCTAACTCCTTTTTTGTACCCATGAACCAACCTCTTATCATCCCCCTATCCCCACTACCTTTCCCTCTAGTAACTGTCAAGCAACTCTCTATCTTCATTAACTCTTTTAACTACCAAATATGCAGAAGAACATCCTGTATTTGTCTTTATGTCTCTGGCTTGTTTCTTTTAGCATAATGACTTCCATTCTAATCACGTTGTTACAAATGACAGAATGTCATTATTTTTATAGGTGAATAATATTTCATTGTATATATATACTACACTTTTTAATCCATTCATCTGTAGAGGGACACTTGGGTTAATTCCATATCCTGGCTATTGTGAATAGTGCTGCACACTAACATGGAGCTTTCTCTTTGGCATGCTGATTTTCCTTCTTTTGGATAATACCCAGCAGTGGGATTGATGGATCATATGGTAGTTCTAACTTTAGTTCTTCAAGAAATCTCCATACTGTTTTTCATAGTGGCCGAAATAATTTACATTCCCACCAACAATATATGAGTGTTCCCCTTTCTTCATATTCTTGTCAGCATTTGTCATTTTTTGTCTTTTTGATAAAAGCCACTTAAATAGGGTGAGATGATATCTCATTGTGGTTTTGATGTGCATTTCTCCAGTAATATTGAGCATTTGAAAATATACCTATTGGTCATTTGTATGTCTTCTTTTCAGAAAAATCTATTCAGATATTCTGCCCTTTTAAAAATTGAATGATTTATTTTTTTGCTATTGCTTGAGTTCATTATAGATTCTAGCTATTAATCCCTTGTTGGATGGATGCAAATATTTTCTTTCATTCTGTAGATTATATCTTCAGTTTACTGATTGTTTCCTTTGCTGTGCAAAAGTTTTTTAGCTTGGTGTAATCTCATTTGTCTATTTTTGCTTTTGTTTCCTGTGCTTTCAGAGAGTCCTTGCCTACACCAATGACCTCAAGCATTTCCATGACATTTTCTTCTAGTAGTTCCAGAGCTTCAAGTCTTAGATTTAAGTCTTGAATCCACTTTTAATTTCTATAATTGGTATGAAATAGGGATCTAGCTTTATTCTCCTGCATGTGGTTATTTAGTTTTCTCAGAATCATTAATTGAAGACTGTCACTTTTCCAGTGTATGTTCTTAGCACCTTTGTAAAAAATGGGTGGACTGTAAATGTGTAGATTTATTTCTAAGTCCTCTACTCTGTTCCATTGGTCTATATGTCTGTTTTTATGACAGTCCATCCTGTTTTGATTATTATAGCTGTGGCTATTCAAGGTTTTTTCTAGTTTCATACAAATTTCAGCATTCTTTGTCTATTTCTGGAAATAATGACATTGGTGTTTGGTAGAGATTGCACTGAATCTATAGATAACTTTGGGTATTATTGACATTTTAGCAATATTAATTCTTCCAATTCATGAGCATGGGATATCTTTCTGTTTTTATAAGCCTTCTTACATTTCTTTCATCATTGTTTTATAGTTTTCCTTGTAGAAATCTTTCATTTATTTGTTTGTTATTCCTAGGTATTTTATATTTTTTGTAGTTATTGTAAATGAGATTGCTTTCTTGAATTTTTTTTTTTGGTTTGTTTGCTATTGGTGTATATAAATGCTACTGACTTTTGTATGTTAATTTTGTTCTCTGAAACTTCAATGCATTTATCTGAGCTTAACTGTAATAGTTTTGCTGTGGAGACTTTAAGTTTTTCTAAACATAAAATCATGTCATCTGTGAACAAAGTAATGTAATTTATTCCTTTACAATTGGCTGTCTCTTATTTCTTTCTTGTGACTGGTTGCTTTAGCTATGACTTATAGTACTATTTGAATAAGAGTGGTGAAAGTGGGCATTCTTTTTTTGTTCCAGATCTTGGCAGAAATGCTTTCAAATTTTCCCCATTCAATATGATGTTAACTGTGGGCTTGTCATTATGACCTTTATTGTTTTGAGGTATGTTCCTCCTAGACCCAGTTTGAGAGTTTTTATCATAAAAAGATGTTGAACTTTTTCAGCATCTATTGAAATGATTATATACTTTTTGTTCTTGATTCTGTTATTGTGATCCATCACTGTTACTGATGTTGGTATATTGAGCCATCCTTGCATATCTAGAAGAATCCTGCTTAGTTATGGTGAATGATCTTTCTAATGTGCTGCTGTTTTCAGTTTGTCAGATGCTATTTTAAAGCTTCAATGCCTTCTTTAAATCATCACATTGACACTTCACCCTCAATTCTTCCTCTGGCCAGGGTCATTTACTCAGATCATTTGTAGAGCTCAGTGCAAATGAAAACTCAAGTTCCTTTGTTCACAAATCAGAAAAATTTACCAGAAAAGGTAATAAAACATAAAGGTTTTTTGTTTGTTTTTTTGTGGGTTTTTTGCAGTCTCTCACTTGTTATGGTGCTCTCTTTACCATGCTATTTAATGACATTCTAAATAAAATAGACAAAATTTTAAATTACTAGCATGAATATTACTGTTCATCTTCAAATTGTGCTATCACCATGTTAAATATGACTCCTTAACTTCTATGCAAAAATGACAGAATCTATGTGTCTTAGTCTGTTCAGAACTTTTATAACAATACCATAAACTGGATGACTTATATACACCACAAATTTATTTCTCCCAGCTTTGGAAGTTGGAAGTCCAAGATCAAGACAATGGCAGAATTGGAGTCTGGTAAGGGCTCCTTCCTTGTTCATAAATGATGCTTTCTCATTCTAACCTCACAGTGTGAATGGGGTGAGGGGTCTTTCTTGGGCCTCTTTCTAAAGACACTAATCTCATTCACGAGAGCTCTGCCTTTATGATCTAATCACCCATTAAAGCCCCACCTTCTAATACCATCATCTTAGGGATTAGGTATGGATATAGAATTTTGTGGGACACGAGCATTCAATCTGCAGCACTAAGCATTTGTACTTCATAGCTCATACATACATAAGTATTTTGTCCTTAGCAGAGCATTGGAAATGCTGCACGAAACCACTTAACCATTGCTATTTCATGTATTGACACTCATTTATTCTACCAACACTCTCTACCTTTGGTTTACTGATGAGTAAGGAAGAACTGAATGGAAAAGACACTGTGGGTTATGCTATTTTTTCTTCCTCTCTTTTTCTTTGTTTAAAGCATGAGTAGTTGATGAATATAGGGAGGTAACACAAGTAAGTAAAGATCTAAGGCCAGGCTCAGTGGCTCAGCCTGTAATCCCAGCACTTTGGGAGGTCAAAGCAAGTGGATTGCCTGAGCCTGTGGGTTCGAGACCAGCTGACGCAGCTTGGCGAGACCTCGTCTCTACAATAAGCCAAAAATTAGCTGGGTGTGGTAGCACATTCCTGTAGTTCCAGCTACTTGGAAGGCTGAGGTGGAAGGATGGCCGGAGCCCAGCAAATTGATGCCTGGGGTAGCCGTGAATGTGCCACGGCACTCCACCCTGGGTGACAGAGTGAGAATCCAACGCAAAAAAAAAAAAAAAAAAAAAAGACCTGATAGAGTTCTTGGTTATTCTATTCCTTCCAATGCCATTACCGTCTTTCTTTGTTGAAGCATTTCCTATGTGGAAAGGAAAGGGTAGCCTCTGGGGGTTGTCAGTGTGTGGATATGGCAACATGCTTACCTTGACCCCCACATGTTGTGAGTCCACTGGAATTCTGTGCTCATAGGGCATCAAGAATGCTCTATGCCAATAAAACATCAGGGGACCACTGTGGTAGGACATGCATATTGTTTGTATCTCTTCTGCTCACAGGCATACACCATTGTCCCATCAGACTTCATTTGCAGAACAGAAGTATAAAGATAAATTTATCAAGGATTTCAAGAAGATACTATCAGAACATTAAACAACAAGCAGGTCCCTTCTGGATGCCTGGTCTCGTGTGACTTCACTGGTAATAGATACATGACACTCTCCCAGCCTACAACTAACACAGTTCAGTGCGTGCTCTCCCTCTCTGAACTGTCCACATTGACAAGTACACTCACATTTACCTTCTTATTTTAATTGCACCTTAATCTAGCCCTCCTCATTTAAGACCAAGCTCTTAGCCTTGGCTTCAGAGCTAACTCCCTCTCATGTTCTCCACATTCTCACATGAATTTAATCCTGTTTCTCAAGTGGCATCATCACTAAATTCTATAAGCTTATTCAAATCTTTCTTGTGCAACAATAACAATCACCTAAAAAATCCTGTGGTTTCATATCTCTGCTTCACCCTATAGCCAAGCATCTCACACAAATGCTCCTCAATCACTCGTCTCTGTCCTTTAACGCTTACAGTGACTCCTGAAAATATTTGAAATATTTCAAGGATGAAGGAAAAGACCTGAGGTTCTTCCTCTTTTTTCACTTTCTGATCCCCACAAAGTCACACCAACTGGGTTCTAGCTCTTATTGTGCCATATGCAATCTGCGGAAACAACAGTAAGTCAGAGTGGACATGTTCTCAGCAGGAAGTTAGTCTTCCATGCTGAGGAGGTCAGTTGATTTCTCAAACTTGAAATGTCTGCAAGACATCAAGGGCACATACTGGCTGCATTGATGGAATGAGAGATGCAGGTTACAAAGTAAAATAGTGACCTGACATCTGGGTATTTGGATTTCAAAATATAAAATAATTGAAATAATGTGGGTGCTTGGTATCTAAAATGGGAAAATGAATGATCCCTCTAATTTGTCTATTTTGCCACTGCTAAACTTGCCGTGTATGTGGCAGGCTTGGTAGGCCAGAGTCACGGAGATTGACGTATTCACCAAGACAGTTATGAATGAAGAAAGGTAGATTTATTAAAGGGAAGATACGTTGTGAAGGGCACAACAGGCAGGACAGCAGCGAGAGTGTCTGCTGTCTGCCAAGAGGCAGTGACTAAATGGAAGGTTTTTTTTTTTTATTGTGGAGATGGGAAGTCTCACCAATCTGCCTAGACAGGTCTCGAACTTGTGAGCTCTGGCAGTTCTCTCACTTCGGCCTCTCAAAGTACTGGGATTTTAGGCGTGAGCCACTGCGTCCTCCAGAAGTATTTATACTATTGTATCAGGATTCAGGAGGGGGAATTGTCTGTGGGGCATGGAGAAGTTTTACAAATTGACTATATACATTGCAGAGGTTTGTAAAGTGACTGCTCAATTGTAGGGTTTTGTCTTTTTAACAGCAATAGTTGACTGTCTTTTCTGTTTGTCCAGGAACCAGGAACCAGCCATGAGTTGTTAATTACTTTCTTTATTGACTGCAGAACCAACAGCAAATGTTTTACAGCTGGCTATCCAGTCTTTGCAATTCTTGTCATTATTTCATTCTGAGATTTCCTTCCTCAATATCGTCTACTCAGTTTACCCAATTGATGCTGGCCTAATCGGGCCTCATGTTCCATCACAAAACTGGTATTTTAGTGTCCTGCCCCTGTACTCTAGCAGGAAAAATAGAGAGATCGTGACACCAAGACTAATATAGGAAGTGGCACTTTATTACGCTGGCCATCCCAGTGGGCCCGAGGGTCTAATGCATCCAAGTCGAGCGCCCCAGAACCGGAGAAGTGGGGTCTTATACCCTTGTTTAGGTAACAGAGGGGTTCGTGTTGAGTAATTACATATTTCCCTTGGATCGTACAAGGTTGTATTCAGCAAAATCATATTTTTCAAAGAACAAATGGTTTCTCGGGAACTGCCGAGTTGTAAACCGTCAACTTCAGAAGAGGGGTTTGGATAAGTCTGTGAATTAGTTACTCTTTTTGCATTTCTATTGAATGGCCAGTCTTTGGGCCATTTGGCCTTTCTTAAACAAAACCTGCCTGGTGCTGGGCCGGGCCGGCCAGGAGGGTCTTTAAAGTTGCAACTTGCCTTTCAAAAGGAAATACTTCTGCTATCAACCCCCTTCCTGCCACTGGGCTAGTGGGAGACATTTAGTCAGCCCAGGTGAGGCCAACTGCTGATCCCGTATCAGCTACATGTATCTCTGTGTTTATTCACTCAATCATACAAGAAATATATTTGAGCATTTGCCGCATCCTGCCACAGTACTGGAGCACTCCCAACTTGAGCTTTCCTCAGGCTTCTTGCCCCAGGGAAGGGGAGGTTTATTCCTGTGGGAATCCAGTTTCATAACTCAGCCTCTTCCAACTCCCAATTAAATCAGAGGGTGTCCCTAGCTGAGAAAATGAAGGTACCTGGGGATTTTCGGGAGCTTTCCAGGGGTTTTCCTTCCAAAGGAGCCAAGTTGTGCCATGAGTGAGGGCTGCAGAGGGCACTGTGCTGGCCCATCTGAAAGGAAACTAAAACCACACTTCAGATGACCATCTGTAGAGCCCCTGGGTCTTGATGGCACCTCCTGAAAGAGTGACTGAGTCTGCCAGACATTGACCTCACCTGGCGAGGTACTCAAGGACCAGCCACAGGCAGATGAGGGAGCTCCTTGGGAAGACGGGAGGCAGAGCCTGGCCTCCTGTGGGCCTGAGCATGTTCTTTCCTGTCCGTGCCTGTAAAAGCCTTCTCTCCCAGGCTCAGATACCATCTTGGGAAGGAGACGGAGTAAGGTCTGACCCTGAAGGAGGGGCTGTGGCACCTTGATTAGGGCACAGGATAAATTCAGTGGGCAGGTGGCTGTGTGAGGTTGCTAAGATCTCCCACAACAGAGAACTTCAGTGGGTGCCAAGGCAACCCTGCACGCTGTGACCTACCAGTCCAACTGGCACATCGGGCCACCCTCACGGAGGAGCTGAGTCCCAGCTGGTCTGCTTCTGCTGTAAGCATGGGCTTCCCACCAGTAGTTGCTTGCAAGTTCCCCAGGGGTCATCCTCCCTCTTCATTGTGCAGACACTACATCTCTCGGCAACTCAAAGAGAGGAAGGAAAATCCTTAGCTTGGTTGGGCATAGATAACTGGAAAATCCACACCTCCTCATCTGAAAAACAAATTGAAATCACGCAATTGTTCTGTTTCAAAAATTTTCCATATGCCAACAGCATATCAGAAGGTCAACTTTCTGTTTTATTCTATAGAGCCTTAGTCCTGAATCTGCTCAGCACTCCATTCTATACTCTGCTGGGCTATTTCCATTCAAGTCAGTGTTTACTTTGTTATGTTAATAGAATACTTTATCCCACTGCATTGCATGAGAATGGAAGAGAATAGAGATTTTTCTAACATTTTCTCATAAATTCATTTCTTTGTAATATTAAGGGTTGAGATAACTGAACTTTCACTTTGTTCATGTTTAGATTATAATCAGCGTCCTGTGGTTAATGGAATGGCTTCATGGGTGTCAACAATGGTTATGCCATGGCTTTCAATTTATAAGAAAATATTTAGGTAATTTGCTTATTTGGTTGGATGTGTCTATTGTTCAACCAGTCTATGATTCTTAATTTTAAGAATTGTTTCCCTGACTCTCACTCAAAGGACTTTATTAGCAAAAAGTAGACTTCTTCCTTTCTGTAGCCCTGGAAAACTAATTTTGTAAAAAAAAAAAAAAATCATTATTTCTGTCCTGTACATATGCTTTTAAAACCTAAAATAATGTAAATACCAAATATTACCATAGGAGATGGGATATAGAAAGCACATAAAACTGAAACACCATCCAATTTTCCCAGCACCATTTGTTGAATAGTTTATGCTTTTCTCTGCTTTGTCAAAGATCAGTTGGTGGTAAGTATATGGGCTTATTTCTGGACTCTCTATTCTGTTCCATTGGTCCATGTGTCTGCTCTTGTACCAGTACCATGCTGTTTTGGTTACTAAAGCCTTGTAGTATAATTTGAAGTCAGGTAATGTGTTGCTTCCAGCTTTGTTCTTTTCACTTAAGATTGCTATTCTGGTTCTTTTTTGGTTGCCTATGAATTTTAGGATTTTTTGTTCTAATTCTGTGATGTTGGCAGTTTCATAGGGATTGCATTGCACATCACACATAATCAAGGAAATGCAAATTAAAACCACAATGAGATACTACATTATAACCAGTCAGAATAGCCATTGTTAAAAAAAAAAAAAAATAGATGCTGGCACAGATGCAGAGAAAGGGAAACACTTAAACACCATTGGTTGAATGTAAATTAGTACAACCTTTGTGGAAAGCAGTATGGAGATTACTAAAGAACTAAAAGTAGATCTACCATTTGATCCAGCAATCCCACTACTAGGTATAGACCCTGAGAAACAAAGGTCATTATATAAAAAAGACACCTGTGCCCAACATAATTCACCATTGCAAAAATGTGAAATCAACCTAAATGACCATCAATCAATTAGTGGATAATGAAAATGTAGTATATATATACCATAGAATACCACACTGCCATAAAAAATAATGAAATCATGTCCTTTATAGCATGGATAGAGCTGGAGATCATCATCCAGTGTAAGTTGACCCAGAAACAAAAAAACAAACACCTCATGTTCTCACTCATATGTGTGAGGTAAATGGTCACAAGGACGGAAATAATAGACACTGGAGACACTAATGGCAGGGAGGAGGAAGGGGAGCTATGACTCAGAAACTACCTATGGGACACAATGGTCACTATCTGGGGCATGGGCCACCTGAGACCTAATCTCTACCACTACACACTATATAACAAATACGCATGTGTGTCCCTGGAACAAAAACAAAAAGTCTAAACTAAAACGCTATAGCTGCAGACAGCACACATATTTACGTGTTTTTGTTAAAATGATCACATTGTTTCATGTTCATGGTGTAGCTAATTCTAAATAAGTATTTTATTTCTAAGTCAGATGGTTTGCATAGTTTTTTGTTTAATTTTCACAGTACCAAAGACCAAAGATCATCTAGTCATGCCTTAAATCTTATCTGGAGCCTTTATGGCCCTTCACATAATAGATAGAGAAATACCCTAAAGTAGGAAGTGAAGTGTGGACAAGGGGTTGAAGGAGCTCTAACCAGGAGTCTCTGTACTCTTCATTCATCCAAAACTAACAGATCTGTGACTCTGGGCGAAGCTTTTGATGTCTTGGTTTCCCCCATCTGCCAAAACAATGGGCTTTGGTCTTTAGGCTTCTTTTCCCATTGGAAGTGACTCTGAGACTGTTAACCCCTAAGTATAAATCCTTATACTTTAATGTTTGATGTGGTAGGAAATATTAGGCATCTATGCCTTGAATGGCCAGGGAGGATGTTCTAATAGTTTGATTTCTGTCTGCTAATTCCACAGAATATAGACTTTTTTTGTTTGTTTGTATATACTGAGTTTAATTCTTCATTGAAGACAAGGATGTCTGAGTTGTGCTAAGAACTTTAGACACAGCTTAACTGAACATTCTGAAGGCAGATCAGGGCCAGCTTCACAGGTGTCCAACATGTGCAAGAGCACAGACTCCCCTCTTCTCCCCACTTCTCAGAAGGGGGCCACACACTTGGTTTAACACTTTGCTGTTGCGAAACTCTGAAATTCTTAAAAATTGTATCTTTGAACTTGCGTTTTGTACGTGAGCAGAGGAAGTGCAGACAATATGTGTGTCCACTGTGCCTGTGCATTTGCATACAGCATTTGTGATAAGTCATAAGAATTCCTTGGAACCTCGAGGCCTGTGGGAGTTCAAAGTAAGCTTGTTATGTCTGTGAACGTGTAAAGTGGCACTGACAGCCCCAGAGGCCATGCTTTCCTTTTGAACAAGAACTTGCTTTGAATGCAGAAGAGGGCAATGGCATTCTAAGGAACACAATAGCCAAGGAATCCCGTCATATCCTTTCTTACTAGTGTTTGTTCCTGTATTAAACAACCAGTTAAGCGCCAACGATGCCATAGGAGGATGGGGTAATCTGTAGCTCCTTTTCCTTTCAGCTCTTCCTTATTCACCATTAAGACAAATACAGGCACTGTTGGTAGAATGTGCACACATGAAGAAGTGAAATAAAAGCAACTGAGTTAGTTTTATGCAGTATTTCCACGGCTCTGATAAGAACAAAACACAAGGTCACAATGCTACCCAATATCCATGTGCACTTTTGGGGTGATCCCACACAAAAGTTAGGTGCTCTTATAGTTTCATTTAAAACTGGTGTTGAGCCAGGCTCGGTGGCTCAGCCTGTAATCCCGCGCCTTTGGGAGGCTGAGGTGAGTGGATTGCCTGAGCCCACGGGTTCGCGACCCGCCTGGGCAAGCGAGACCTCATCTCTACAATAAGTCAAAAAATTAGCCGGGCGTGGTAGCGCGCGCCTGTAATTCCAGCTACTTGGAAGGCTGTGACGGAAGGATCGCCGGAGCCCAGTTGGTCGAGGCTGCGGTGGCCGGGAGTGGCCACTGCACTCCAGTCTGGGCGACAGAGTGAGACTCCAACTCAAAAAAATAAAATAAAATAAAACTGGTGTTGCACGATATAAAGATGAGTGATACAATTCATGCTAATAATCAAAACATATAAACACAGTATTTACTTATTATGTCTCTAAACACAAGTAAAATGAATACCATGCCTATTTCAGCGAAACAGAGACCACAGAGAAAAAGAAAAAGGTTTATGTGTTGGTAATTTTCACAGCACTTTTTTCCCCCAGCTTTTGGATAAGGGGTTCCACGTTGTTACTTTGCACTGGGTCTCACCAATTAAGTAGCTGGTTCTTGGGGAAATATTGGCTGCTCCCTGGGAAGCTGAGTTATGACTCATACAAAGTTGGTCATGGTTAAGTCCACGTTGGCTACATCTTTAATCTTGCTCTAAAACACCAGGATAGAGAGCAGATGTCAGACAGACAGGCTACATAAACACCAGCAGTGGAACGTGAAGAGACTCCTAAGACAGGGGTGGGGGGGGTGGGGACATGGGGGGGGGTGAGCGGGGGGGGTGAGTGGTGGGGGGGTGGGGGGTGGGGGTTGGGCCAGGTGCCCAAAGTGGTGATCCACCTTTTAATTGGATTAATGCTGGAGACTTTGCCCTTTGTTTTGGGGAATCTCATCTGTACGTTGAGATTGGATTCTGA
>CAUYQG010085210.1:0-17207 GCA_963574415.1 Tarsius wallacei | reverse complement strand
GTGTCTGTGAAGAATTTTAATTCTCAATCACTGATGAAGCTGAGCTTGACTGGATAGGAAATTCTTGGTTGAAATTGTTTATCTTTGAGGACTTTGAATGTAGGGCTCCAGTCCCTTCTTTCTTGTAGTGTTTCTGCCAATAAGTCTGCTGCTATTCTGATTGGTTTTCTCCAGTAGGTAGTCTGACCTTTCTCTCTTACTGCCTTTAGGATTTTTTCTTTTGTACCTACTTTGTATAGGCTAATTCTATGTGTCTAGGGGTTTGTTTTCTCATTTGATGTCTTATGGGGTTTATCTTTATCTCTTGTGCTTGGTTGGTCACATCTCTGGTGAGATGAGGAAAGTTTTCTTGGATTATCTTCTGGAATACTTGTTCTAAGATGTTCTCCATTTCCCTTTCTTCTTCTGGGATACCAGTCAGGTGTAGGTTTGGCTTCCTGATATAATCGCACATCTCTTATAGTTCTGTTCTTTCTTTCTGAGTCTTCTTTCTATGTTTTTTACCAATCAGGTTCATTCCATGTTCTGGTCTTCAAGTTTTGAGATTCTCTCTTCAGTTAGATTAATTATGCTTTCCATGCTTGTCATCTTGTTATTTATTTCTTGGATAAAATTTTGTATTGCCAAAACCTCTGTTACAAGTTATCTCAGTGTTGCACTTGTCTTTCTTGAGTCTTATTCACTCTTTCTATCCGTTCACTAATCCCTGTCATATTCTGGGGCCAGTCATTTGTGACTTCCATTGTTTGGGCCACCAAGGTCTGATTTTTCAGGAATTTTGTCTTTGGTACAATTGAACTTGCCTGTGGTCTTCCTTTGGTTCTTCCTAATTTGTGACAGATCTTTTGTTTTTCTCTGTAGTTCTGTTATTCAGTGTCAGTGGGATAGGCTTACCCTTGTGATGTTTGCTCAGTCCTCCATTCTTCCTTGATCCCGGCTCTGGATTTGTTCTATTTTGAAATAAGATGGTGGATGGGAAACCTTGCTGTCTTTTGTAGTTTTTGAAATTTGAATAAAGTAGGGGATGGGGCACTAGGATTCAGAAACTACTTGCCAATTACAATGTTCACTTATTGTAGTACATTTTCCCTGAGGCCCATGTCCCACCACCACTCTATATGATGATGCAAAGTGGAAACCAATGCAAAAAACAATTGAAAACACACACACAGAGACATACACACACACCCCAAAACAAATTGTAATAACAACAAAGTGTAACAAAACAAACAGCAACAACAACAAAAACAAAGAAAACTAAACACACACACACATGCCTAGCACAAAGTGAATAGAGAAGAAAAACAGAAAGACTGGAAAAAAAATAAAAATGAATGCAGTCAAACCCTCACACATATATTGACACACACCTTAAACTCTAAAAAATGAAAATAAAACCCAGAGGAACAAAAAGCAAAAACAAACCACCAAAAACAACAAAATTGAAAGATGAACACTCAATCATTCACATTCACATATAAACAGAAAATGACAAATAAAAGAAGAAACAGAAAAAGAAAAAAAATGGGGGGATGCAGATCAAGCCCTCACATACACATACATGCACAAAGGAAAAATATTTTAAAAATAGATGAACTAACAAGCAAACAGTCTAAGAATTTTTAAAATTTTAAAATATTAATTTTTTTTTAAAAAAACCTGCCCCCTTGTGGCAGGCTCTGTAATTGTTCCTCTGATCAGATCTCTCCTGCAGAGCCACCTCTTTCACTCCTGAGTGTCCAGAGCAGGGAAGGAGGAGGGACAGTAGAGGTGGGTGGGACTACAGTCCTCCCCTCCCACTCTCCTATAGTAGGGAGATCTCCTCCGGAGGGGAGGTATGGGATTGTCTCTTCCCCAGGTATGTACTCTCAGGGAGTGCCCCAGCCAGGTCTATCCTGGAATCGAATTCTCTTATTGTGACTAATGTCCAGGCTCCACCTGGGTTTGTCCCTCTCAGCTATGGCCCAGCTATGTGGGTCTGATCTTCAGAGGATTGCTAGGGAGGAGGGAGTTTGAATCAGCCCCAGACTCATCACTGATCTCTTTGGAGTCCTTCCTCATCGTCCTTTACTGGCCACACCCTTTGTTCTGTGGCTGGATCAGGGTAAAGGGTGGGGCCCTGGAACTCAGCACTCAAGGTCCCTCTGAAGTTTGTGCTTTCAGAATATTCCCTCTGGGTCACAATCTATCCCTTAGTAGTTGATCCACCAGTCACAGAGATCGGGTCTGTTGCTCCGTGATGAGCAAGTTGGTGCACTTTTTTGCCCCATCTTCAAGATGGTGGTAGGGTGCCTCTCTTGTCCTTTACCATGGATCTTTGCCTCTGGCCTCCCTCCACAGCCCCTGCTGCCATGCCCTGCCAGGCACTGTATTCCCAGCACTTTGAGAAGCTACAGCAGGGGAATTGCTTGCATGCCGGAGTTTGAGAACAGCATGTGCAGCATAGCAAAGCCTCATTTCTGGACTCTGGTTGAGGGTTGAGCTGGGGTTGTCAGACTCTCATTACAAAACTCACCTAGCAGAAAGCTCTGGAAGTTATTGTGAAGGTGGTCGACTCCATTGGTATTCAGAAGGGTACTTTGCTGGGAAGTTCACTCTCTAATTTGCCCAAAGGGTGAGCTTGTCTCCCCAGCCTCTGTGTACACTGCAGCATCCCACGCAGCCCTTCCTGCAAGGTGCATTCAGTGGCTGCAGAGCACCCTTCACCTCGCTGCCTCTGGTTGCTCTGCTCCCTTCTCGCCTCTCCTGGGAGATACCCCAGTGAAATGTTTTGAAAGTTATCTTTATTGTCCTAATTTCTTCTACAAATCTCTCTTAATTCTATTTTAGCCAAGGGATTTGACCTTTTTACTATTCTGAAGCTATTCATGTTAGGATCACAAAAGACCTCCATATTGCTAAATCCAGTGTTCAATTGTCAGTCATCTTACTTTATCTATCAAAAACATTTGACATCATTGATCACTTTTTCTTCATTCACCAAATTTCTTTATATTGTTTGTCACCTCAATTTTAATTTTTCTCCTATCTTATTGGCTACTTTTTATCTTCCTTGCCGGTTCCTCCTTATCACCCGACCCCTAAAACTCAGTATGTCCAGGGCTCTCTGCTTGCACTTCTTGCCTATTCTATATGCATTATTCTCTTATTGATCCCATCCAGTCTTTAAGTTATTTCTAATATATTATTGATTTTACAGTTAGATATCCAACCTAGCTTATTTAAACTCACATTCTTATCCAGCTGCTACTCAACACCTCAACTTGCAAATCTATTAGTTTACCCAGGCTTAACATATTCTAAAACATACTTCCAACTATTACCCCTCCAAATCTTCTTCTGCAATCTTTATTTAGTGAAGGGAAACTGGTTTTCTGTTTATCAAGCCTTCAAATCTCAGAGTGTCCTTTACTTCATTTTTGTCTCATATTCTTTTCCTATTATTTGAAAAATATTTTACATTCACCTTAAAATCATACCTAAAATCAAGACCATTTAAATGCACCTCCACCATTACCAGCTGGGTCCAAGCTACTATCATTTTCCTTCCAGATTATTGTACTAGTCTCCCAACTAGTATTACTAATTCTTTGCTTGCTTTGCTACCCCTACTTACTATTTACTTTCAGTGCCGTCACTAGATTGATCTGCATAAAACTATGTTAAAATGGGAAGATATTAGCCAAAGTGTACAAACTTGCACTTATAAGATGAATAAGTTTTGGAGACAATGTATAGCATAGTGATTACAGTTAATAATAATGTATTGCCAGATTGAAAGTGGATCTTGAGTATTCTCACCACACACACAAAGATAACTATGTGACGTGGTGGATATGTTAATTGATTTGGTAATCATTTCACAATGTTTACATCTATCAAAGCATCCCACTGCACACCTTTAACATATACAATTCTTATTTGTCAATCATTCCTCAATAAAGCCTAAATTTAAAAAAGAGAACCTGTTTGTAAAATTCAGTCATCTCACTTCTCAACACAAAATCCTTCAGTGGCTTCTCAAATACTCCAAGTGTAAGCCTCTCCCCCACCCCATTTATTTGATATCCCCTTGGTTGGTCATAAAACATGACAGTCATGTTCCTGCATTGGAGATTTTGTGGGGTTTTTTTGTTTTTTGTTTTTTGATTTTTGGCTTAGAATGTTCTTCAACAAATATCTACATGGCTTACTCCCAGATCGCCTTCCAAAGTTTGTTTTGCAATCTCTTCCTCAGTAAAGCCTATTTCAAATTGCACTCCCGGCCATCTTTGGTTCTCCGTATATTGACTGTTCTTTAAATTTTCTTCTTAGTATTTATTACTTGTAATGTGCTATGTAATTTACTTATTTGTTTGGCTTATTTTCTGTCTTTCTTCATTGGGGTAACCATCTTCTAGGTGGAAAAATATTTGCCTGGTTTGTTTAGTGCATAATGACCAGTGACTGTAAAAGTAATACTCAATAAATAACTTTTGATTGATTGACTGGAATAACATAAAATAATTTTATCTTCTTAATAATTAATTTAGAAAAAAATTATATGCTGAGCCTTGTAGGTCTCAGCTGGTAATTTAAATCTGATTTTTCATCTACTTCAGCAGCAAGATAACTGAATTTGTTTAAACCTGCACTAAAATGACTTTTAAACCTTTACTATAAAACTTATCATAATGCTTCTCTATGTGATCTCTATTTCTAGATTTCTTTATGTTGTACAAATGAGATTTTGGACCTAAATATGTGTGTTCTGCTTTACAACGAATAGGTGAGGAAAAACATACAGAATCATCATTGTGGTGGGTGAAAACTCAGGCCCCTAACTTAAACTTCCTTTGTGTGTAAAAAGAAGATTTTAAAAGTCCTGACAGGATTAATAATTCATAATCATATGATAAATTCCATTAGCTCATAAAATATTAAGAAGAAAGTAAAGGTCACACTACAATATCTGCCATTAACATTTTGGTGACCATCTCTACATTTATTTCTTTACATAATATATACTACATATTATTTTAAATAAATGATGTAAGGTTCATGTTTTCATTGTGCATACATTTCTAAATGTCCTTTCCTATCCTGCATTCTGTGTTTTCCCCAATCCTGCTTACTTTTCCTGAAAATAGCAATGGGAGGTGTAGCTTCTATGCAAAGCCTTCTCCATGTTTGTATAGTCATATACAAACATAATAATGTGCCCAGTTTGAGTTTTCTTTGTATTTATCCTTCTTGGACTTCGTTGATCTCTTGGATTTATAAGTCAATGCTTTTTAAAAATTACACATAGCATATTTTTAAAATATGTTTTACCCCTTTATCAAAAGCTCTCCTTTTGAGCTGTCTGCAATTACACGTGTTAAACCACTAAATGTTTTCTTACAGGTAATTGAGGCATTTCATTTAAATCATTTTTTCTGTTCTCCAGATTCAAAAATTTTAACATTTCTATTTTTAAGTCAATTGATCCTTTTCCCTGCGATCTTCAATCTAGCATTAAACCCACTCAGAGTTTTGTTGTTGTTTTTCCAGATGTTGTTCTAAAGTTTCCATTAGATTCTATTTTATAGTTTTCATTTTTGTGATGCATTTTCCTATCTTTTCATTCATTATGTTCATTTTTTTTGTTCAAACTTCTTAAACAATAGTAGTTTAAAGCTTTTGTTATCTACTTTTAACATTTGGTTATCTTAAGCTCTATTTCTATTTACTTATTTTTCTTATAACATTGGGTCATATTTCATTTTTCTTTCCATGTCTAATACATTTTTCATTATAATTTGGATACTATGAATATTAGGTTGTAGAGACTCTGGATTTTTTTATGTTCCCCTGAAGAGTAATTATTTTTGCTCTAGTAAGCAGTTATATTACTGGCTAATCACCTGGAACTTTTGGAGGTTTGATATTACACTTTGTTAGAGCAGCTCTGTTTGTGTTTGCCCTCAGTCCTAGGAGGTCGCTCTTAGTTCTGGGATGTAAACTTTATGGGTTTTCAATGGAAGCCTGGGGTGCACTTCTAAGCACTTCTAATGTAGTGTGATTCAAATTCCAAGTTTCGTCTTTGCTGCAAGAGTCAGCAGCTGAATTGTCTCCTTAGTTTTTGCCTTCAGCTGTTGCTCTCTGCTGGACTCTTTAAAGCGTCCTCCATGTATGTACAGTTCAGGGGTCAGCCAAGGATTTGACAGAAGTTTATACACAGATTTTGGGGCTTATATCACTTTGGTCTTCTTTATTCCTAGACTTTTCTTTTTAATTTTCAGTTTCTCTGACAGCCTTAAATTTTGTGCTCTGAAGGCTCAAATTAAAAAGATTGTGGTTTTCTGCTTAAATTCTAGAGGGTGCATATCATGTAGTCCTAGTGTCTTCAGAGGAAAAGCCATTCATGATAGTTTATGTGTTTTGACTAGGCTATGGTGCCCAGTCAAATACCAATGTAAGTTTTGTTGTGGATATATTTTGTAAATGTAGTTAACATCTATAATCAGTTGACTTTAAGTAAAGAAGATTATTCTCTGTAATATGAGTGGGCCTCTTTTAACCAGTTTAAAGTCTTAAGAACAAAACTGAGATTTCCCTGAAGCAGAACAAATTCTGCCTTAAGACTGTAGTGTCAGCTCCTGTCTGAGAGTTTTCAGTCTGCTGGTCTGCCCTACAGATTTCAGATTTGCTGGCTCCTACATTCATGTGAGAAAAGTCCTTGAAAGATATGTGTATCTGTATATATGTGTGTGTATATGTGTATATTTATTTGTATACATATTTATATATAACTATATATGTATGTATTTGTGTATATATGTCCTACCGGTTTTGTTTCTCTGGAGAAAATTGATTATATACCATGTAAACGTGTATCTCTCTTAATACATTTTCTTTCTTTCAAAGATTTAATCCCTTCAGTTTCTGCCTAGTTTTGCCATTCTTTTTTATTTTAAATTTTTTTTTACATTTTTCCAAATTATATAATTGTTAGCTGCATGATGGTTAACCTGATACAAGGTACTTCAACATTGATAAATCATATTTTTTTCAAAAATACTGGGTTAACCGCATTCCTGAGATTAATCTAATTTGGCCATTCGTATAATATTGTATGTTTCTTTTTTTGGTTTGCTAATATTTGCCTTAGAATTTCTTCATTGAGGTTCAAAATTAAAATTTGCATATAATTTTTTTTCTTGGTCGGCCTTGTCAGGTTTTTGAATAAAGGGTATGCCAATTACCTAAAATAAGTTAATGTGTTTTTCTTCTTTTAAAATAGTCCAAATATGTTTGTCTAAAATTAATTTTTTTCTCCTTTTTTGAATGTTAGGTAAAAACTTGCCTGTAAATGATAGATAATAGAGATAATTAATATTTCTAGAGATAATTAATATTTCTTACATCTTATTTTATTGTTCTTGTTGGTGGTAGTGGTGGTAGTAGTGGTCTCTCTCTCTTTTCATTTTGATATGTTTGTAAATTTTATTGGTCTTTGCCCAGATTTACCTTTTTGACTTTGCCATTCTTTATTATTTTTTTTCTATTTCATTCATGATTTTTTAAAAGTTTATTATGCCCTTATTTTATCTTGGTTCATTTTTATTCTGATTTTTTAAAAAGCTTATTAGACAGATATACATTTTGTCTTCTTAGTCTTTATTTTTTGTAATATAAGGATTTCATATCATACATTTATTCTACATGCCACTTGAGTTGTATTCCATAAGTTTTGATATGAAGTGATTTTATTATCTTTCAGTATTAAGTATTTTTCACATCTCCATTATAATTCTCTCCTTGGATGTTGAGTTATTTAAAAATCTTATATTTTGTACTTTCAAAAATAAATTTTTAAAACATTGTTTTTTTCACTTACTAATTTCATTGAGTGACTTTTTTAGTTAAGGAAGAATATATTTTGTATGTTACCAATTTCTCGAAGTTTGTTAAGATGTTTTATGACCTAGTGCATTGTTAATTTTAACAAATATTCCATGTGAATTTAAGTAAAAAGTGCCTCCATTATTTATTGTTGTGTTTTTGAGGTCAGCAAATGATAATACACCTGTCATCCCTACAATACTTATGGTAGCATTAAAAAAAAAATTGACAGACGGAGTTCAAGTCCAAACTATCTTTTTTATTGCTGATCAAGCTGTTGTTAGAGAATATGCTTAAAGTGACAGGCAAGTAACTGGCTTAACACTTAACCTCAAATTTAGGCAGCATCACCCATCTGTACTCAGAGAATGCTAGAAGATGTGGCTTTCTTTCATGATGGAGGGTGTCTGCTATGGCCAAATTATGGCATATCTGATATTTTCAAATATGATATTTTCACATTATGATGAACTCATTGGGATATAGCCCCATTATAAGTTGAGGAGATAAATCAAATATAAGAAGACTGTAAAAGGTATTACAGCAGATCTTGTGGTCCCTGTTAGAAGCTTGGTTCTAAAAGAAAGACATAAGAAAGAGTTTGGCATCTGTATACCTTATTTTTTCTTCTATGATGAACATTTAGAATAATCCCTTGAGGAAGAATATATTAGGATTGGAGAGAGGCCAAAAGTGTTGCTCTTTTGAAATCCCCTTACATGCATGACAATGTCGGGTATGTTCTCCTCCTACCACTATTTTCTATATGTTCATTACATGACACATATTAATTTCAGTCTTTACATCTTTTAAATCTTTATTTTAGACCAGCTCAGCCAAGCATGTTATATAAATATTACAATATATGTATATATAATACATATAATATTTTAAGGTTCTTGGATGTGTAGCACATCATATTGTACAAAATAATGTTTACTTTTTTATTTTATAGATTTCTGCCTTTTTATTTATGAAACATCTGCCTTCCTTTTGGAAGAAAAGAATTGTTTTCCTGATTTAAAAGAATGAATAAGTTCCTTTTATGTTTAACTTGCTTTATGATAAATGCATTTTATGTTATACATATACTTCTGAGTACAATTTTTACCTTGTTTTTGTATTTTTTGTTCTACAGATGGTCTTTGACTTACAATGACTTACAATTTTTAAACTTTATGATGATGTGAAAATGATATGCATTCAATATAAACCATACTATAAATTTTGAATTTTGACTTTTTCCAGACTAGCAAAATGTGGTATGATGCTTTCTCATGATGCTGGGCAGTGGCGGAGCCACAGCTTCTAGTCACCCATACCATCAAGAGGGTAAACAACCAATACAGTGTACTGTGTTGTCAGATGATTTTTCCCGACTGTAGGCTAAGGCAAGTGTTCTGAGCACATTTAAGGTAGGCTAGTCTAAGCTATAATGTTCAGTAAGTTAGATGTATCAATTTCATTTCCAACTTATGATATTTTCAAATTATGATGAACTTTTGGGGATATAACCGCAATCATAAACTGAGGAGATAAATTACACATAAGAAGACTCTGAAAGGTAGGAAGAAGAATGCTGACTGACTAGGGCCTTGAGGCCTAAAGAATTACCTAGTGGTGTATTCTCTGGATTTTCTTTTTGTCTTCTATATCTCAGGCTTATTGCTGAAGAAACTAGCAGCAGAAATGCCAATGGGTATAGAGGAAAAAAGGTCCAACAAAAACTTGCTCTTTCTAGTGAAAAGACGAGGAAAAATTAGCCTAGTAAGACAGAAAACTTTTAGATAATAATGTGCTCTATGTCATCCAAACACCACAGAAAACACTGTGGCATCATTTCCACCCCTACAAACAAAGGTCTACTGGGGAGACTATATACCCACTCTTACAAGGCTATCATGAGGCACATCAATAATCCCACTGGATAATATTAGAGAAGACCAAGTAGAGTACTGAGACTTTTATCTCCACTATATGGTAATGAGGCATCCCCATCATGGTGTCAGTGATGATTATATGTAGGACCTGGACTTCCCCCCTCAGCCCCTCTCCTTCACCAATAGTAACACGTGCTCCTACTGCTCTTGACTGGCAGTGAAGAGCCCCATAGGTTGGCACCATAGGAGGCCTAGCAGAGAGCTGGGACTTTTATCATTACCCTCTGGTAATGAGGTCAGTCTCACCATGGTATCAGCAGATACCACATGAGATACTAGAGCTACCATGCCTGCCTAGCAGTAACAAGAAGAGCCCTACCTCAGCTGTCAATGAAGGCCAGGTGAGGAACCTGGTTTTCTACTTTTAACTGACAGTGATAAGGTGGTGCATACTCCATTCTCTCACCAGACCAGAATCAGAGAAAGTCAGGCAAAATGAAAGATTTAAATAAGGTTCATCCTCACAACATAATATCAATATGTTCATGTTTCAATAAAAAAAGCACTTTTCATACAAAGAACTAGGAAAAGCTCAAAGTGAATAAAGAAGGCAATCAACATATGCCAACACCAAGTTAACAGACACATCAGAATGATCTCACAAAGATTTTAAGGTGATTGTGCTAAAAGGTGCTTTAATAAGCAATTACAAATCTGCTTGAAACAAAAATTTAGAAAGCCTAAACAAAGAAATAGAAAATCAAAGCAAAGAAATAGAGAATATAAAGATATAAATATTTGCAAATGGAAATTTTAGAACTGAAAGTATAATAACCAAAATAAAAAACTCAGTACACGCACTCAACAGCATAATGGAGAGGGCAGAAAATAGAATCCGTGAACTTGAATATAGAACAATAAAAAAGCATAAACAGTGCCTCAGGGAGATATGGGAATGTAACGAAAGATCTAAGCTCCATGTCATTGGATTTCTGGACGGAGAGGAGAAAGGGCAGGACTGAAAAACCACCTGTATAGGTAACGATGAAAAGCTTGGCAAAATACATAAACGCACAAATTTTAGAAGTAGATCAAACTTCAAAGAAGATAAGCCTAAATAAACCCATATCAGACACATCATAATTAGAGTTTTGAAAACTAAAGTCACAGGATTTTAAAACCTTGAAAGCAGCCACAGACAAATGACACTTTAGGTATAGGAGGAAAAACTACTTTACATTACAACAAATTTATTATCAGAAACTATGTAGTCCATGAGGAAGTAGCACAGTATTTTTCAAGTGATGGAAGAAATAAACTGTCCATCAGCATCCTATACTGAGCAAAAATATTTTTCAGGAATGAAGGGAAATCATCTAATTCTTAGATGAAGGAAAACTAATATAATTTGTTGCCAGCATATCTATCCAAAAAGAAGAGCTAAGGGCAGTTTTTAAAAACAGAAATAAAATAGTATAAAGATTTTAAAAAAGAACCTTGGAACATCAGGAAGAAGAAAGATGATGGTAAGTAAAAATATGAGCAAATATAAAGACTTTCTTTCTCTTCTGGAGTTTTTAAAAGTATGTTTTATGGTTGAAGCAGAAATTGTAATACTGCCAAATGTGGTTCCACATGTATACAGAAGAAACATTTAAGAGAACTCTATTATTAATGTGAGAGGGTAAAATGACATAAAAGGAAGTAAAGTTTTTATAGTTTACTCAAATTGATGAAATAACAATTAGGCTATAAAAAGTTATGTTCAAATGACATAATATTTAGAGCAACCGCTAGAAAGCCTATACAAAGATACACACTAAAAATACTATACGTGCGTTAAAAAGGAATTCTAAAAAACTGTGTAAGCAACTCATAGGAAATCAGGAAAAAGAAAACAGAAACAGAGAGGACAAACAGAAAAGCAGAGAGAACAAATGCAAAACAAAAATAATGACAGATGTAAACACTGACATACCAATAATAACATTAAATATAAATTGTCTAAATTAACAAATTAGAAGACAGATACTGGTGGGGTGACTGGTGGAGATTTTAAAAACGACCTGATTATCTGCTTCTTATAAGAATCTCATACACTATATGTAGGTTGAAAATAAAAGTGGAGGAATAGGAGAACAACTTATTAAGCTTTCACTTATGAGTGAGAATATGTGGCACTTATCTTTCTATTTTTATTCATTTCTCTTGACATAATGTCATCCAGGCTCACCCATGTTTCTGGAAATGACAGAATTTTATTATTTTTTATGACTGAGTAGTATTTCATTGTGTATACATACCACATTTTCTTTATTCATCAATCTGCTGATGGACACTTAGGTTGATTCCATATTTTGGCTATTGTGAAAAGTGCTACAATAAACATGGGAGTGCAGATATCTCTTCAACATTCTCATTCCCTTTCCTTTGGATACACAGTTGACCTTGAACAATGTGGAAGGTTCAGAGTGCTGACCCCCTACAGAGTAGAAAATCCACATATGACTTTTGACTCCCTCCAAACATAACCACTAATAGTCTACTTTTGACTAGAAGTCTTACTGATAACATAATTAATTAACAAATATTTTATATGTTATGTGTATTATACACTGCATAATTATAAAAAAATAAGCTAGAGAAAAATGGTATTCAGAAAATTATAAGAAAGAGAAAATATTTGTTACATGAAAGCGGGTCATCATACAGGTCTTCATCCTCATAATCTTCACGTTGAGTAGGCTTACAAGAGGAAGAGGAGTGGTTGGTCTTGCTGTCTCAGGGATGGCAGAGGTGGAGGAGTTGGAGGAGATGGAGGGGAAGGCAGGAAGGGCAAGCACACTTAGTGTAACTTTATGGAAACACACTATAATTTTTGTCTGACTTTTTTGCTTTTTCATTTCTCAGAAATGTTTCTATAAGGTACCAATTCTTCTTTCACTATTTGCTTTACTTTCAGAGTCCATATCACAGCATGTCATAAGAGAAGTCAAAAGCAGTCTTGCATAATGGTAATCCTTTTGCCAGATTGTCCAGTGTCAATTTGTTTTCTGGCACTGACTCTTCTATGTCTTCTTTCTCATTGTCTGGCACTTGTTCAAAAGCATTCATCTCCATTAAGCTGTCTTCCGTTAACACCTTTTGTGTGGTGTCTGTTAGCTCTTGAGTTTATCCAAGATTCATATCTTGAAACCCTTCATCCTCCCCCATCTTTTATGTCATATCCACAATTTCTTTCATGATTTCCTTGATTGGCTCTTTTATAAATTCTATGAAGTCATGCACTACATCTGGACATAGCTTTCTGCAGCAGGAATTTATTGTTTTGGGCTTAATGACTTATATATATATATTTTTCTGTAACAATGATGGCATCTTCAATGGTATATAACTTCCAGATGTTCATGATGTTCTCTCCATTGGGGTTCTCTTCCATAGCATTGACAATTATTTCCATAGACTACCACGTGTAATGAACCTTGGAGATCCTATGACCCCAAATCTAGTGACTGAGTTAAGGACATTGTGTTTAGTGAAAGTAGACCATTTCCATGCCTGAACTCAATGGGTTCAGGGTAGCTAGGGACATTATCCAATGTCAAACGAACTTTAAAAGGCAGACCCCTTCTGGCAATGTACTTCCTAATTTCAGGGAAAAAGCGTCAATAGAAACAATTCAATTCAATTCTTGTTGTGCAGGCTTTCTTTTTGTATAACCAAAAGACTGGCAGCTTGTGTCTATCTTTTCCTTCAGGGCTAGCAAGTTAGCAGCTTTCTAGAGAAGTGCAGACCTGGTGATAAACCCAACTGCATTTGATCAAAACAGTAGAGTTAGTATATCCATTTCTGCCTTAAATCCTAGTGCTCACTTCTCTTCCTTACTAATAAATGTCCTTTGTGGCATTTCCCCCACTAAGAACAAGGCACTTTTGTCTGTATTAAAAACCTGTTCAGGCAGGTATCCTTTCTCTTCAATGATTTTCTTAATGGCATCTGGGAACTTGTCTGCTGCTTCTTGGTCAGCAGAAGCCATCTCTCTGATATTTTTAAAGCCAAACCTCTTGCTAAAATGATTAAACCATCCTTTTCTGGCATTTTATTCTCCAGCTTTATATCGGACACCTTCCTACTGCTTTAAGTTGTCATACAATGACTTTGCTTTTTCTCCAATCATATTATAGTCTATAGGTATGCCTTTCTTATAGCAATAGTACACCTACATAAAAACTGAATTTCAGTATGAGATTAAAAGGGTATTTCACAAAAGTTGCAAGGTTTTTATACCTACTGGCATAACTGCAGTGAAAGCCTCACAACTTTTCTTTTTTTCTTTCTTTTTTTTTTCTTAACAATGTTCCCTATGCTGTATTCATTTATCTTGAAATGGTGAGGAACTGTGGCAGCTGCAGACCTCAATCTATAGTAGATATCAAGTAATTTAACTTTTTCTTGTAATGTCATAACTATTCTCTGCTTATTGAGAGCACTTTCAGCATTACTAATGGCTCTTTGTATGGATCTATGGTGTTATTCAAGGTTTATGGCATTGCACTAAACATGATGAAAAATACATGAGAACTGTGAGAGATCACTTTTTACTGCAATATGTAATTTACTAGAGAGACAAAACTGCTCACGCAAAAGTGACCGGCATCACGAGGTGTTTTAAACAGATACTCCCAATACTTGAACTCACCACAATAGCAACTGGTGGTGGCTACAAAATATTACGGTAGTACAGTGTGTACCACAGTTAATTTTATGTCGTTATGATTTAACATTGTATCTTTATGTTTGCTTATATTTCTGTTGACTGCAAAATGGCACCATGTATGGTTGTTAAGCATTTATGTGTGTAAGTTTTGATAAATTTTAACTTTTATGATAAACTTGTGTATATTTTTTGGTAGTAAATGATGAAATAGACTAGTATCTACATATGTCTTATAAATTCATGACATCAACTTGTTCTTATGTTTTTGATATTTCTAGGCTATGTGGTTCATCTGTGAGTTTTTTCAAATTGTTGCAGACATCTAAAATTTTTTTAAAATAAGTAGACCTGTACAGTTCAAATCTGTATTGTTTAAGGGTCAATGGTATACTCACTAGTGAGATTTCTGGATCATATAGTAGTTCTATTTTTAGTTTTTTGAGGAACATACATGCATTTTTCCATAATGACTGTATTCATTTACATTCCCACCAATGGTGCATAAAAGTTCTCTTTTCTCCTTATCCTTACCAGCATTTGTTGGCGTTTGTGCATTTTGGTAATAGCCATTATAACCTGTGTGAGACGGTATCTTATTGTGGTTATGATTTATATTTTTCTGATGATTAGTAATGTTGGCCCTTTGTATGTCTTTTTTTGAGAAGTGCCTATTCAGATCATCTGCCCATTCTTTTTTTTTTCTTTTAAAGATGTGGGTTATAATTCAGTGTTAGATAGATAAGTGGTAATCATGCAGGTAATTTGAGCCTCCCTTTCGTCCTCACTTCACCTGGTTTGAGATCAGATACCCTTATTGGTGCTATGTGACCCCCCTTCCCACCCCTAGGAGTGTCCCCCTACTGCCAAACACTTTCTTATAGTATTATGCTAAATGTTCAGAGTCTGCTTATGAGTGAGAACATGTGGTACTCAGTTCTTTGTTTCTGTGATAGATCACTGTGTGTGATAGACTCTAAATCCATCCAAGTTGCTGTGAAGTCTATAATTTTGTCCTTCTTTATGGCTGTGTAATATTCCATAGTGTATATGTACCACATATTTTTTATCTAGTCCACTTTCGATGGGCAGCATGGTTGGTTCCATGTTTTTGTGATTGTGAGTAATGCTGCAATGCGTGTACAATTACATTTTTATAGAATGATCTGATTTCCTCCAGCAGGGGGATTGCTGGGGCATAAGGAATGTTGACTTTTAGATCTTTTAGGAATTGCCACACCGTTTTCCACAGAGGTTGTATTAATTTACACTCCCACAAACAGTGTAGAAGTGTTCCCTTTCTCCTGCATCCTCTCCAGCATCTGTTGCGTCATAAATATTTTGTAAAATAGATACTAAACTTGGTTCAAACTTTTTTCTATGTAAATGTAGTCTAGGAGAAGTTAAGTAACTTGCTCAAGGTTGTAACTGAAGCAGAAATGCTGGCGTACAAACAAAGAGGTTTTGATATTAAACAATACACTAAACTCAGTCCATTATCTAGAAGAGTAAAGCAAATCCATTTGAATTGAGAATGACTACTGAAGACATAGTCATAATGGAAGCAATCAATGTAAAGTTTTGCAAGCTTAGATATCTGTCTGTTGAAAGACCAGAGCATATTGTTGATCTTCAAGTCCAGGACACATTATCACATTATCTTCTTTCTTGCCCCAGGTTACATGAACTTGAACTACTTTCTATTTATTTATTTTTTTAATTAAAAAATACTTTATTGCTAGAAAATGCTAGTGGTCATTTAACCCTTAGCAAGTCATGAGCTTTTTGCTGATGGAAGGCCTTGTCTTGATACTTGGTTTTTTTTTAGAGCTATAGGGCATAATTCAGGGTTAGATACATATGTGACCATTGTACAGTTAAAGTTTGGGCCTCCCTTTGGTCCTCCCCACTTTGTCTGGTTTGAGATTGTGTATGCTTATTGATGTTGTGTGCCACCATCACCCCTGAAAGTGTCTCACTACTGCCAATCCCTTTCTATCGGTACTATGATAAATGTTCAGGGTCTGCTTATAAGTGAGTACATGTAGTACTCAGATCTTTGTTTCTGTGATAGATCACTGAGTATTATGGACTCTAAATCCATACAAGTTACTGCGAAGTTCATTATGTTGTTTTTCTTTATGGCAGCATAATAGTCCGTTGTGTATATGTATGACATTTTTTTTTATCCAGTCCAATTTTGATGGGCAGAACAGTTGGTTCCATGTTTTTGCTATTGTGAATAATGCTGCAATAAACATATGTGTGCAGTTATCTTTTCATAGAATAATTTGAGTTCCTCTGGGTATAATCCCAGAAGGGGAATTGCTGGGTCATATGGAAGGTCGATTTTAGAGTTTTTAGGAATCATCACACTGTTTTCCACAGAGGCTGTACTAATTTACACTCCCACCAACAATGTAGAAGTGTTCCCTTTTCTCCACATTCTCACCAGCATCTGTTTTTTGAGTTATTAATTATGGCCATCCTGACTGGAGTTAGGTGGTATCTCAGTGTGATTTTAATTTGCATTTCTTTGATGATTAGTGAGGCTGGGTACCAAAGTTCAGCTCTAGCAGAGTCCAGAGATTCCCAAAGGTGAAGATGGAGTCGGCGATGACTGAGAGAGAGAGAGAGAGACTGGACAACTGTTCAAGATTGAGCAAAAGTCGCTTATTGGAAATCATCGAGGGGTTTTTTTATCCCCAAAATTCATATGCGCTTCATGTGGACAACATCAGGTGCAT
>CAUYQG010085208.1:0-31567 GCA_963574415.1 Tarsius wallacei | reverse complement strand
CGTCAGGAAGGGAGAAAACATAAGAAAAATAAAATCTAGAAATTTAAAAAAGGGAAGTGAAGAAAGAAAGGAAAAGGAGAGACAGAGTTAAGAAGGGGAGGCCGGGCTCGGTGGCTCAGCTTGTAATCCCAGAGTTTTGGGAGGCTAAGGCGAGTGAGTGGATTGCCTCATCCCGCGGGTTTCAGACCCACCCGGGCAACTTGGCGAGACCTCGTCTCCACAATAAATCAAAAACTAGCCGGGCATAGTAGCGCACGCCTGTAGTTCCGGCTACTTGGGAGGCTGAGGCGGAAGGATCGCCGGAGCCCAACAAGTCAAGGCTGCGGTAGCCAGGAGCGGCCACTGCATTCCAGTCTGGGTGACAGAGTGAGACTCCAACTCAAAAAAAAAAAAAAAAAAAAGAAGGGGAGTGGGGAAAATGAGTGAATGGCAAAGAGAAAGAAGAGCAGAAGGGCATTATAAGCCATTATAAAACCATGTGGGGCAAAGGCAGTGACCGGGTTGTGGGGGTGGGGGGGGGGTGGGGGGGCAGGGGCTGGCAGAGCCAGATTGGAACCCAGGACAAACGGGAAAATCAGGGAAACTCATCCCATCTTTATTTAAAATTTCCACATTTTGTTCATCGGGCATTTTTTTTGCATGAAATTTTGGGTTTTTAAAAAATATTGCACTGAAACACCATTTATCTTGGCTGATGAGTTTTTTGGCATCTCCTTAAATATTGTGCTCGAAGCTAGAGTCTCAATGAGTCACCTTAATCTTGGCCCTGCCTTCAACCTCTCACTAATTTTCAAGTTGCTATCTGTTGACTCGATCTCTGTTTCACTTTTCCTGGTCCTGGTGTTCCATGTTGACTGCTGGCTTAACATATGGGGTCTACAGAGGGGTACACAGGCTTCTGGCATCCTAACACCTCTGGTGCTCCCTGGGTTCTCAATTCTTTCCCCCGTTGTTGAACCGCCTACTCAGAATTTACTGTCTCCACATTGCTGAACATGTGATGATGCTGTTGGCTAATCAAAGGCGACATGGGAGATGCTTCTTTTTTTTTTTTTTTGAGTTGGAGTCTCACTCTATCACCCAGACTGGAGTACAGGGGCCGCTCCCGGCCACTGCAGCCTCCACCTGCTGGGCTCCAGCGATCCTTCCGCCTCAGCCTTCCAAGTTGCTGGAACTACAGGCGCGCACTACCACACCCGGCTAATTTTTGCTGTATTGTAGAGATGAGGTCTCGCCAAGTTGCCCAGGCGGGTCTCGAACCCGTGGGTTCAGGCAATCCACTCACCTCAGCCTCCCAAAGCGCTGGGATTACAGACTGAGCCACCAAGCCCAGCTGGGAGGTGCTTCTTTATCCCAAGAGGGCTGCAAAAAGAGAACTGGGCACGTGTGCCTGTCCCAGCTCTGCAGCTAAATGATCCTGTGATTTGGCACAAGTCATGTCTTTATCTCTATGGACCTTAAGATCTGCACCTTCATCTTAAGTTTCTTCATCTCTCTGGATCTCACACTCCTCACTGTAAAAGGAGGAGTTTAGATTAAGTGATTTATTCTAGACCTCTTGGCTGAGATCACCTATAATTCTACGATTACCTTTGTTTTCATCTTTGGGCCTCTCACATGCACACAAAATTGGCCTTTGGGCTCTTGCCAGCAGGAGAGGAGAACATGCATTGAATTTAAGAACGTTTCCAGGAGTCACACGCACCCCATGCCTGCAACTTCTCCACGGCTCTATTTTAGGAAATGAAATAAATAAGAGCCATGCATATGTATTCCTTTCGATCTGGGCTAAGAAAGGTCATTAATCTATAAATTAAATCAAACTTTTAAGGCCGATAACTTTATAATCTCCTCCAGACTTGTACTACTTGGTGACATTTTTCATTGACTTCTGAGCCCAGTGATTTATCAAAGGGCAGCTGTTTGTCACACAGTCTTAGGACTTAAGTACATGACATAAATCTATTTGCTCTGACAGATGAGTTGGAACTATTTTTTTCTACCCCTTTTTCTCTCTCTTTTAACTCCTTTCAAGATGTTCATAAATTATACATTCCTGAAAATTAGTTTCCGATTGTCACTTCATTTCTGATCTTAATGAATTCTTTTGGAGATGCACTCATGCCTTCACTCAGAAGGTCTTCTCTGAAGCCTCCCAGCTATTGAGAGATTTCTTCCAGGCTTCAAACAGCAATAAATGATTGCATCTGAAGTCACCACAAAAAAAGTGAAATAGATGATATTTCTTTCCTTCCATGTGTAAGGAATTCCAGGGTTGAAAAGAATTACTGAAATCCCTCAGACCCAATCACATGGAAGCTTTTGTATCTAAGATCCTTTATATCTGTGTCTGTATCTCAACGAATACATAATCCTGGGCTTTGAAACAGAATTCAATGTGCCTTGCAGGGCCCTCCCGGTGAGGTTATGTAGGTTGTATCAGCCCATGAACGAACGCCAGGCCACAGAGGGAAGGAGACACTGAAATGTAGCCTCCACTCAGCTGATGAGATGTGAAGCCACAGACCTGAATCTCCCCAGAGAGGGTGCTGTTCTTATTTTCATGAAGACGCTGCTAGCTCTCTGCTTAAAAAAAAAAAAAGAATTTACACACACATACCCTTTATTTCCAAGAGATACCTAGTAGCAAGTCCCTCTTAGTAATGTTTTTCTTGTAACTATGCAATGAATATCTTCCAGTGATAAATCATTTGTTTTCTTGAATAGAGGTTAATTGAATATACTCAACCTTTCATTTGTGAAAATGGTATTTTCAGCATTTAACTGAAAATACAATGATGACCCTGAAAGAACTTGCTCTTTGAGACAGAGTTCCCAGATTAGAGACTGAGTTCCAGGATTAAGCTAAAAGGGAGTGGAACATGCTGGTATCATTTGGTAATGAGTAATAAATGACCGAGAAAAATCTCAGCGCAGACTTCTCTCATGGGCACGTACAGTGACTCTGTTGGTTGACTCTGACTCACTTATTTTGGCTAGTGGTCATCACTGAAATGGTTAAAGATTTCTATTGTTCATGTAGACAGCCAAAGTATATAGATCATGAACCTGAAGAAACAGGCAATCCTTATGCATCTCTAGAGGTGATGATGGGGCTGCCCTGCAAATTTCAAAACGCGGACAGGTGTGGTTTCTCCTAGGAGAGTAATTTTTTCTTAAGCTGAAATAAAAGTAATATTGAAAAGGATTGTTTCACACTGTCATATTTCCATCAGTGTTCATTAGCATCCCCCTTTCAGAAATATAGCATGTTTACATTATGCAAAGAATAAGATTCTAAACATGAATTTCCAGCAACTTAAAAATGGGCTCAATGTGCCTACAAAGAGAGACTTGCCTTCGGCCTGTGTAAATGCATATTCTTGTTCTGACAAATTTCAAATTTACACAGACGTACTTTTTCTTATATAAAAGTTGATTTCTCTACAAAATGCAGATTCTACAGGTGATATACTCTAAAAATATTTGTACTAAGTTTGAAAGGACTGTTAGTTATACCTAAGGGTGCAAAAATGGTGATATGAATCAGCATGCTTAGATAGAAAGCTGAAAAGCTGTTGTTTTATGTTGTCCAATATGGCAGTATACATTATCATTATTTTCTAGGAGAAGAATTTTCGGTACTGAAGTCATTCTTCTCTGCCATCTCAGAGAAAAAACAAGAATTTACATTTAATCTTGCCAGTGCCCTCTACCTTCAAGAAGGATTCGCTGTGAAAGAACAGTATCTCCATGGCAACGAGGAATTTTTTCAGAGTGCTATAAAACTGGTGGATTTTCAGGAGGCAAAGTCTTGTGCGGAGATGATAAGTACCTGGGTAAAAAGCAAAACAGATGGTAAAGTTCCCCATTTTCACAAAATCATTATTTGCCATTGTATTCATGGTTTTTAATATCCTAAAGTAAAGAGTGGCTGAATATGTTCCTACTGCACCAGGGATCAGAGGGATCAAATCACTTCTTTCATTTCACTGTTATTTAAATTAATACTAAATTGTAAAACCGAGAGAAATGGTAAGGTGCCTTGAAAAGTATACTGGCTCTTATTATTATTGATTTGAGAGACCCCTAGTTATAGAATTCTTAGCGAACGAGTATTAATAATAAGCTTTGTTCATGCCTAGGTTTTTCAAGTATGGAAGCAGAAATAATAACTTTGGCCAGGTAGAAGTTATAGCTGTCAATCCTAAATGCCTCCTTTCCCACATGTGCTGCAAATAATTCACGCATTTCAGTTGAGTGTGTTCATTTTTGATAGTAAAAGTTAATAGTTTTGACATAAGCATTACAGTCAAAACTTTAAACACAAACTAGCAAAAATTCCACGGTGACTGACAGAGGGATATAAGTTCAAAGTCATATAGACCTGAGTTCAAATCCTGCAGAGTTATATGCTCTGCCCCATTTAAAATAAGAACACTATTAAAACATTTCAGAGCTGGGCGCCCACACCTGTAATCCCAGCGCTTTGAGAAGCAGAGATGAGAGGAACTGGTTGAGCCTAGGAGTTCAAGACCAGTCTGGGCAGCAAGACCCCCGTCTCTAAGAAAAGTTAAAAAATTAGCCGGATATAGTGGCACATGCCTATAGTTCCAGCTACCAGGACACTAAGGTGGGAGGGTTGCCTGAGCCCAGGAGGTAGAGGCTGCAGTGAGCTGTGATTATACTACTGCACACCAGCTGGGGCAACAGAGCAAGACTCTGCCTCTAAAACCAACAACCCAATTAACAAAAAACAACAAAAAAAGAATTTCAGTATTTTTAGGAGTTTTAATAATAATGCATGCAAAGTGACAAGGCCCTCAATTACCAATACCTAGTTTGTTTCTTTGTTCATCTGGCAAACATTGTGATGATGTAAGAAACTGTTTTTTTTTTTAGTTGGAATCTCACTCTGTCATGCTGGAATGCAGTGGCACGCTCACAGCCACCGCAGCCTTGACCTGCTGGGCTCAGGTGATCCTTCTGCCTCAGCCTTCCAAGTAGCTGGAACCACAGGCGCGCGCTACCATGCCCGGCTAATTTGTGATTTATTGTAGAGACAAGGTCTTGACAAGTTGCCCGGGCTGGCCTCTAACCCGTGGGCTCAGACAATCCACTTGCCTCAGCCTCCCAAAGTGCTGGGATGACAGGCGAGCCACCGAACCCGGCCTGTTGTATTCTTTACAGGGAATATAAATTGGAAATGTGAGCCGGCTGTGGCAAGCCATGTTTACAGGGTTGCAGCATGAGAACCTCACTAGACAGCTCCATGGCAGCCCGACATGCTTCTTTCCAATGACTTGGAAATGCACGTTGCACAGAGAATGGGGAGACTGGTTGTTTAAGAGAGGAAGCCTCAGAGCAGACTCCATTCCTGCCCCTCTCTGATGGTTCCTGGCTACTGCCATGGTAACAGTAGGCTTGGGTGTACCATTCACTTGCTAATTGTGACTGACCTGCTGGGGGGCCTTGAAGTCAAGTCTGAGTGACACTAGTAAATATGCAGAAAGACATAGTTTAGTTTTGTTCTGTCTAAAAGACACTTGATGCAGATAATCTCATGGAAGAGAGTCTTTGACTAGCTAGGTCCAAGGGTGCACCAAACGGGCATGTGTTTCCTGTTTTGCAGAGAGAGATTTAAGAGCAGCCGGGCAGGGTGGTTCAGCCTGTAATCCCAGCACTTTGGGAAGCCGAGGCGAGAGGACTGCCTGAGACCGGGGGTTCGAGAACAGCCTGGGCAACTTAGTGAGACCTTGTCTCTACAATAAATCACAAAAACTAGCAGGACGTGGTGCTGTGTGTCTTTGGTCCCAGCTACTTTGGAAGGCTGAGGTGGAAGGATCACCTAAGGTCGAGTCTGCGGTTGGCCGGGAACGTGCCACTGCCCTCCAGCCTGGACGACAAGAGTGAGACTCCAAATCAAAAAATAAAAAAAGAAATATTTAAGAGCATTCTCCTCTGCCCTCAAAATTGCCAAGTTTAGATGATTAGACACCCCGTCTCAAGGTGGCCTGCAAAAGATATTTTTGCTTTAATTCTCTTCAAAGCTGTTTCATGGAGTGATCACCAGTGTACATGTCTTCCTATTTCCTCCTCCACCCCTGTCTTAGGAAAAATTAGAGACATGTTTTCAGGGGAAGAATTTGGCCCTCTGACCCGGCTAGTCCTGGTGAATGCTATTTACTTCAAGGGGGACTGGAAACAGAAATTCAGAAGAGAAGACACACAGCTGATGGATTTCACTAAGAGAGACGGTTCTTCCGTCCAGATTCCGATGATGAAGGCTCTTCTGAGAACAAAACACGGTAATATGAGAAAACACACATTCTGAAGCGTGGCTTTGGGAGTTGCCAAATTTGAGTGGTATATCTGGTACTTCATTTTCTCTGGTTCTCTGTGGCCATTTGAAATATATCCTTGATATGTTATTCTCTCTGCGCCAGGTTATTTTTCTGAGTCTTCCATGAACTACCAGGTTTTGGAATTGCCTTATAAAGGTGGCAAGTTTAGTTTGATCGTCATACTTCCTGCAGAAGATATGGACATAGAGGTAGCAGAAAAACTAGTGACGGCCCCACAGATCTGGAACTGGGTCTCCAAGATGCAGGAAGAGGAAGTGGAAATCAGCCTCCCCAGGTTAGTCATATCATTTTATTACACTAGTTCTTATGATTCCACCTATGCAAGGATTTGAATAATAGCCAGGCACGTTGGCTCATGCCTATAATCCCAGCACTTTGGGAGGATGAGATGAGAGGATTGCCTGAGTTCAGGGGTTCAAGACTAGTCTGGGCAACTTGGCGAGGCCTCATCTCTACAATAAATAAAAAAATTAGTCGGGCGTGGTGGAGCACCCCTGTAGTTCCAGCTACTTGGAAGGCTGAGGCGGAAGGATTGCCTGAGCCCAGCGAGTCGAGGTTGCGGTGGCCGTGAGCAGTGTGCCCCTGCACTCCTCCAGCTTGGGTGACAGTGAGACTTTGACTCAAAAAAAAAAAAAAAAAGAAAGAAATTGAATAACAGCTGCAAGATAACAAATGCTTGTAAAGGGTCTTGACACAAATGAAAAGAAAATGCATTTGGAAGCGTTTCTCATCTGTGTGGACACAGAGGCAGGGCTCACTTGCATAGTATGGGTTCACCACGAGAAGCTACATGCTCAGGTTTCTCTAAAAAAGATGAGACGCACAAGTCTTAAAACTAGGATGCTGGGATTGCACGAAATGATTATCTTTTTATTATACTCATTTTCCTTTCTCTGATTTTTTTTCCTAATTGGAATTTAAAATAGTTATCTTTCATTATCTTCCTTTAAAGAAAACAAAATATTTTTAAAAATACTTACAATGGTGTATACTACCCAATTAGAAGGTATGTTGAAACACCGCTGACAAATGGTGTTCTTACAGCCATTGGATTATAAATAAAATCTGATGGTCAATTTTAGATAGTTAATACAAATGGGAGCTGCAAAGGATTGTTTCAGGAAGCAGTCATTATAAACACAAAATTTTTATATCTTGCTTGTAAGACACAGGAGAAACCTATAGAGAAAAAGACTTGCCCACATGAGTCAATTTACTCTCTACTGGAGCTTTTACAAAGAGATGGGTGTCTAGTAGGTTATATGCTGTCTTTTCATTTCTAAATTTCTCTTCAGACTTATCAAGGCCTACATGTTTTGGGCTCACTATTTTTGGCTGCCAGTCTCTTAAACCTCTAGGTTTTTTTTACATCCTTTTCCACTTAGCCGATGTCTAGTCATCAGTTATTTCTTTTTGTTGTTGTTGGAGTCTCATTCATTCTGTCTCCCAGGTTGGAGTGTAGGGGCACGCTCACAGCCACTGCAGCCTCGACCTGCTGGGCTCCGGCGATCCTTCCGCCTCAGCTTTCCAAGTAGCTGGAACTACAGCCTCGCGGCACCACGCCCAGCTAATTTTTTGATTTATTGTAGAGACGATAAATCAAGGTGCTGGGATGACAGGCGTGAACCACCGCACCCAACTCATCAGTCATTTCAATCCCAGTCTCCCCAGCACAGTCAATGTGCTTGTTTCTGTGTCTTTATTCCCTTCCTAATTCTCCTCTCAATCATCCTCAATCCTAAGTCTACTCAAGGACTCATTCCTACTCTTCAACTCCTGATTTTGTTGGAGCAAAAACATTAGTTGGCAGTTGTACCCTCTTCTCCATACACATCCCAGCCATCAAAGATTTTTTAAAACTTGGTGGCAGTTTCAATGACAGTGTCTCTTGATAGCTCACAATCTGGCAACTAGAAAGTGCTCGACAAATGACTGTGTTGTTTCTGTTGTTAAGACAATCACTGCCCAGCCAGTCCCAGACCAGTCGCGCAGTCTTCTCCCACGCCTTTTCCTCTGGCTGGCAGACCCTTCTCCACACACTTATCATATTCCAGACTCTTCTCTGAATTTTCAGTTCCTGTTCATCCTCCATGGTTTCTGCAGAGTGACCTCTTTTTCATGGAGATTCCTCACATACGCCCACTAGAAGGAACCGCTTGGTCAGGCTCAGTGGCTCAGTCTGTCATCCCAGCACTTTGGGAGGCCGAGGCAAGTGGATTGCCTGAGCCTGCGAGTTCAAGACCAGCCAGGGCAACTTGGCGAGACCTCACCTCTACAATAAATCAAAAATTAGCCGGGCTTGGTAGCACATGCCTGTAGTTCTGGCTACTTGGAAGGCTGAGGCGGAAGGATCGCCAGAGCCCAGAAGGTCGAGGCAGGGGTGACCATGAGCGTGCCACTGCCCTCCAGCCTGGGCAACGGAGTGAGACTCCAACTGAGAGAAAAAGGGAGGGGGCACTCCCTGTCTCTACTTAAGAACATTTCACCTACGTTATATCATGGTGCGCATCACAGGGCATGGTCATTTCTTGCTTACAGTCTTGTGTATCCCATCAAGACATGAATCCTGGGGTAGGGGGTTGTGTCTCATTCCTTCTGATTCTGTCCCTAGAACATTTTGTGCATGTAGTATGTGCGAAGCAGACATTGTTGAATGACATCACATGAATATTTCCAAGGAAATAGATCCTCTCTGATTTTCCTAAATGTAAGTGTCGCAAAACCCAGAATTCACCTTTCCGGTTACTCTTTGGTGTTTTCCCTCTAAGAAACCTGATGAAATCTCTCTCCTTCCCACACGTGCAGCACGGTGAAAAACAGGACATCCACCATTTACTTGGAAACCTCTTCAGAGAAGGAGAACTGAACATTTTTTTAAAAATTCACAGAGCTGAACATTCTTATCAATTATTTAACCACAGTAATACAACATTACACTTGAAATGTATTCACTTTTTACTAAATTAATGTTTTCTGACTTCTTAAAGGAATGATTTGCGTATGTGTTAAGTTCACTAGCAATTTTAACTTATCAGAGCACAGTTTTTGCTTTCTTGTTTTTTTGGTTTTTGAGTTGGAGTCTCACTCTTGTTGCCCAGGCTGGAGTACAGTGGCATGTTCACAGCCACCACAGCCTCAACCTGCTGGGCTCAGTTGATCCTTCCACCTCAGCCTTCCAAGTTGCTGGAACTACAGACGCACGCCACCACGCCCAGCTAGTTTTTGTTTTTATTGTAGAGACGAGGTCTCACCAAGTTGCCTGGGCTGGTCTTGAACCCCTGGGCTCAGGCAATCCTCTCACCTCGGCCTCCCAAAGAGAGCACAGTTTTCGTATTAGGTTTCCTGAAGAATAAAATCATGAATTAAAAGTTCTGAAATACACTTTTCCAAAAACGAACCATTTTCTCACAATGGAAAAACACCCACATTGAAAATACGTGTTTAGTACAGAAGAGAGTAGACGATATAGACTCAATAAATATTTGGATAGGCGGACAGAATATTCTATTTTGTTATTCAGTGCGGTGGTTCTTATACATCTGAATAAATGCATAATAGTTTTCAAACTGATAACTGAAGATTTTGGTAACATTGGACTAGTTTAATTGACTGTATGTGTTTCCTAGAGCTGCTGTTAACAATGTAAAAAACAGAGTAGCTGGCTCCAAATGATAGGAATTGATTATCTCACAGTTTAGGAGGCAAAAGGTTCGAAATGAAGGTATCAGCAGGATAGGCTCTCTCTGAGACTGTGAGCAGAACTCTCCCCTCCTCTTCCCAGCCTCTGAGGGTGTCTGGCCATCCTTGTGTTCTACTTGTAGATACATCATTTCAGACTTTGCTTCGCTGCCATCTGTCTTCATATGGTATTCTCATATCTTTTAAGTCATACTCATGTCTTATAAGTCAGGACACCAGTTGTGTTGAATTATGGGCCCCCTACTGCAATATGACCTCCCCCTAATCAGTTACATCTACAATCACCTTATTTCCAGGTAAAGTCACATTGTAAGGTGCTGGGGCTTAGAGCTTCAGCATCATAATTTTGAGAGAGGGATGTGCACAATTCAACCTGCAACACCGCCTATACTAGATTCTGTTTTTGTAAAACAAAATGTCCCCTTGGCAGCAGCAAAGTTTAGTAAGTTCCAAAGATTAAAAAAAAATTTTAAAAACTAATAATAGGAATGCTCATATATAAGCCACAGTAGGAAGAAGCATGTGAGTGATGATTTAGATTACAGTTACTGTTTAAAAATCATTTCCCCCTCCTTTCTTTGATATATGACTAGTCTAAAATCAAGGCCAGTAAGATACAATCTAAAAACACTAGGGTGCTTTCTAATATTTATTATCTGTAACATGCTAGATGTCTAATTTTGAACATTATCCTGCAGCTGAATATCAGCTAAAATAATCATATTACTTTGTCTAATGTAATGTGGGAACCTATAAATAGCTTAGTCGTCAAACTTCCTTAGATAGAAGAGTCTAACACACATTGTTGTGTTCCAGATTCTTCTCTGAATAAGAAACAATCTGAGAATAATAGAATATGACATGAATGGGCAAAAATGATCCTTTAATACATATAAATAGGGTAAATAAACATGGAAAGTGTCACTATGTAAAGCATTGCACATTTGTATTTTAATACTAGATGCTGTGATTTTGCGATTGCAATTGGTTATATCTCCCATTTCATAGATAGGAAAACTGAGGCATTAGAAAGATAGATTGACTGCCATTCACCTAGTGCTGGGAGAGAAGGTTTTAGCTCTCAAGTCTATTAGCTCACAGCCTCAATAGTTTCACACTTGCTAGAAAATGTATCTCCTGCTCAAAAGAGCAGATTGATTGGAACTCTGCTGTGGGCAAGGGGCTGAGACAGACGCAAATTGACAGACATGCTCCTTACTGATAAGCTGGTGGCCACTTATTGATAAGAGAGAACAGTGCAAGATATGAACAGGAGAGTTACTAAGACCACACAGCAATGTCCAGTGAGTGCTAACAAAATAAGCACTGGTAGGATCATGGGAAAGAGAGCGGGGTGGGGGGAGGAGAGGGAGAGCCCCAGAAATTGAAATTGTAAACACAAACTTTATAAAAAAGAAGGACTCAAGTTGGACTTTAAAACAATTGAGGAACAAATCCCATATGCAGTGGGGATTTATAAAAATTGTCCAAGCAGGAGTGTAATGATTAAATCAATGTTTGAGGAAGACGTATGTGGTAGCCACAGTGCCTCTCTGTTCATTCTGGACAGCTTGTCTGAGACTTTTTCCTCCTCCTCATCACCTCCTCCACCTCTGTCTTTTGTGGTTAACTTCGATTAGTTTTGAAAACCAAGTTTGGGTTTTAGGAAACCCCTTTTTAGATCTCTCCATGCAGGATCACACAAACATCTTCCCTTCTCCCTGTTGGGAAAGTTAGCCTAGTACTTAGTGCTTATTTTTCTGCATAGCAGTTGTGTCAGAACTATTTGTCTTCCCATCTGGCCTGCAAACTATTTGAGATCAAGAGCTATGCATGCTTCCTTTCGGTGACCCCAGCACAAAGCATGCATCTAAAACATGACAGCTGTTCAATGAACATCTGTTCTTTGAACTGAGTGCTGAAGATGTTCAGGATGTGTTAGAGGGAAGGGCCGAGCCCAAAAGAGCAGTTAAGAAGACACTCGATGTTTCAGGCACAAGTCATGAGCATTTTAAAGAGAGCAGCTTCCCTGGGAACAGTAAGGAAGTGGTGAAGTGGAGAAACATTGACTGGAATAGAAAGACCAGCTTGGAGGTCCTGAGCCTGACTTACCAGGAACACGAGAGGGCTCTGAATTCTTGCTCTTTTGTAGATGTGCTTAACTGGGCATTGGGAACTTCTAGAGGACTCTGTGTTGTACTTCGGAGAGTCCTTGAAGCCCTGAAATTATCTACAAGTTTATGCACGTGAGGTCATATGTATATTTTCCTTGGGAGAGGCTTCACAGTTGGAGGTCCAGGCCTTTAAACTTGTAAAACACAACAGTTCTATTCAAAAGCATGGTAATATCTGAACAATAGCCACTGTCTTTCTGAGAGGCATCATTATTTAAAAATATTGACTGCTGTAGCATCTCATGGTAGCTTTTATCAACTGTTGAAAACAGATCACTGAAAATAGAACGTCATATTGAAGAATGAGAGCCCTGGCACCTTCTTGCCATATAAAAAGTCATATAATGATTTGCTTAAAGAATAGAGTAAGGCCGAACTCGGTGGCTCAGCCTGTAATCCCATGCTTTGGGAGGCCGAGGTGAGTGAATTGCCTGAGCCTGCGGGTTCGAGACCTGCCTGGGCAACTTGGCAAGACCTCATCTCTACAGTAAGTCAAAAAAATGAGCCGGGCGTGGTAGCGCGTACCTGTAGTTCCAGCTACTTGGAAGGCTGAGGCGGAAGGATCGCCAGAGCCCAGCAGGTCGAGGCTGCGGTGGCCGGGAGCATGACACTGCACTCCAGTCTGGGCAAGAGAGTGAGACTCCAACTCAAATAATAATAATAATAATAATAGAGTAATAGGGCAACCCCCTCGGGTCCCCTCCCACTGTGGGAGCTTTTCTGTCCTCTTAATAAATCCTGCTTAAAAAAAAAAAAAGAATATAGTAAGGATACAGTAATTTTCTTAAAGAAGTAATTTGCTTAAATTACTTTACTTATCTAAGATTTCTCTTTTATTGTTAAATGGAATAATAACAATACCTGCCTCTGAGTGCCGTTGTGAGGCTCCCGTGAGACAATGTGTAGTCAATTTTTAGTGCTCAGTATTAACTCATTATTATTTATATTATTATTCTCATCCAGTTCTCATAATGACTGACCATTCACTATAGAGCCAACCTTGTGTTAGATAATTCCCCTTTACTGTATCTCATTGGACTTCCAGAGCACATTTGATGGATATCTAGTTTGACACACAGGTTACCGATGAGGTGCAGACACACACCTCTGGCCACACAGCTAATGAATGGCTGAGCCAAAACTACAAGAGGATGGCCTGAAGTCTGATAACAGGTGCCCTGCTGGTGAGAGAGAGTTTAGAACCAAGAGACAGTCAGTGACAGAAGGAGAGATCTAGAGAAACTGTGCTAAGGAGACTTTTCAAAAGAGACCACATTTACCACGGGACATGGGGTGTCATGGTTTTGCTGGGTTAGAGATTAAGCTCAGGCTTGGCCAGGCTTGGATGTGTAAGTGGGTGAATGTGAGGCACGTATGGGTGAGAGAAAGAAAACAGGGAAGTTGAAGGGGTGGGTGCAGTGGCTCACGCCTGTAATCCCAGAACTTTGGGATGCTGAGGTGGGAGGATCACTGGAGCCCAGGAGTTTGAGACCAGTCTGGGTAATGTAGAGAGACCTTGTCTCTATAAAAAATACAAAAATTAGCCAGGTGTGTGCCTGTAGTCCTAGTTACTCAGGAAGCTGAGGTGGGAGGATCGCCTGAGCTCAGGAGGCCAAGGCTGTGGTGAGATGTGATCATGCCTCAGCACTACAGCCTGGGAGACCGAGTGAGACCCCCAACTAAAAAAATTAAAAAAAAAAAAAGAAAAGAAAACAGGGAATATGAGACTGAATATGAGAGTAGATAACTCGTGCTCAGCTGCGGTAATGATTATATGATGCTCATTTACTTTGACCTGTTGAGTATGGATACAGATTGGAATACCAAGTGTACCTCAAACATTGTCCAGACATGTTTTGTATGTTACAGAAAGTGTTTTTAATTCAGCCCATGGGGCCAATAGATTATTTCATACATACATGCATACATACCATGAGGTAACTGATTGGAAAGTGACCAGCAATTACCATAGATCCATGTAATAGCCTGTGTACACCACTGTCAAAGATCATGCTATTTTTGTCTCCTTGTGGGCAATCCTAAAATTTGGTTAGCTCCACCTCTGGATGGTCCCAGAATGACTCAAGCCCACTGTACCAAAGCTGGGATTTCAAATAATAAGAACAGGAACCCGGAAGACGATGAGTCCAAGATTTTTTTCATTAAACAAAGACTCTGAGGTTAAAGAGGAAGAAAGGGCCTACACCAGTGTCCAGCAGGGACTGGAGGTCAGGAATGGGTCATTTTTACAACAAACATTGAGATTGTTTCCTTTCATTTTCTGCAGCTTTTGCCTGTGCCAGACCCCTTGAAGCCCAATGGTTACATTTGGGAGCAGATGCTGTTTTTGAAGCAGATAGATCGTGTTTGCATATAATAAGAAATTCATCTCTTGATTACTTAGTTGCTAATTGTGTATCTGGCATTTTTGCTGCTCATTCTGTTGTCTTTGGCTGCTGTTCCTTGGATAATTTTAGAGGAGGGGCAAGGAAAAGGCGATTAACCACAACTGGTTCAAATACAAACTCACCAGGAACACATTCCATACATCGACTGAAAGGGTAGCTTTGAGTTACGTTTTGTCTAGGAGGCAGCAGGAGTTAGCTCATTAGCTTTGACTCCAAATGTCTCTGAGTTTGACTCACATCTCTGGCTCCTACCTTGACTGTGAGCCTGGAAATAAACCTCATCAAGCTTCTACTCTCTTACACGTTAATGAAAGTGATAATGTCTACTTCCTAGGATTTTTGTGAAGATTAAAAACAATCATCTACATTAAGTACCCAGGGCGTGGAAATGCTACTTCACACCTGGCTATTCATAGCTGCAATCATTATGGATAATTAGGAACTGGCTGTGGACGACCCTTTCATTAGATGGCTGAATGGCTTTCTATTGTTGTAGGTTTCATTGAACTGTATTACGAGCAGGGTTGTTACTTAAATGACTCTCCAGTGATAATTAGGCATTATTTGAAGCTGTAATAAGTCTTGCAGTATTCTTGTCATTATCCTAAAATTATTGCACCATTATACTAAAAGTAGCCAATTTGTAGGTGGATATATATATTCTCCACCTTTTAAAAGTCTGTATTCCATTCCATTTAAAGTGTGTGGTAATAAAAATAGGGGAGAAAAATCCCTCAACCCTCAAAACCATCCTGTTGCACATATTATCTTACTTAGGAGAAAGTTACAAGGAAGACATTGAAAACAGCAAGCATAAAATGAGCTATTTTAATTCCAAGTGTCTCAATGTTCATACAGTTAGCTAGGGTTCTGAATGAGTTAAAATTTTCTAAAAGGAAACGTTATTTTACCGAGAAATAATTTAGGTTTGGTAAATTTCTGCCGCAGCATGTTCATTGTTTGGAGGAATTATGACTGAGAAGCTTGTTAAGTATTTGGCAAGTGAAATAATGATCTAATTCAATTGATTGCCCAAGCTGACTTCCAGCTTCTGAGATGGGTCTACATGTCGGATAGACCAGGGTCCCTGTGTGGTGTACCCAACCTGGGGAAACAGTGGCAAATAAATGCTCGCATAGACAAGGCTCCTGGTGGGAGTTGCTCACGTAGGAAAAATCTACAGCTCCCTGTTTTAAGAATGTTACATTTGGCTGGGTGCAGTGGCTCAGCCTGTAATCCCAGCACTTTGGGAGGCCAAGGTGAGAGGATTGCCTAGTCCATGGGTTCGAGACCAGCCTGGGCAACTTGGTGAGACCTCTTTTCTACAAAAAAAATCACAAAAACTAGCAGGGTGTGGTGGCGTGCATCTGTAGTTCCAGCTACGTGCCTGAGCCCAGCAGGTTGAGGCCGCGGTGGCTGTGAGCCTGCCACACTGCACTCTAGCCTGGGCAACAAGAGTGAGATTCCAACTCAAAAAAAAAAAAGTGTCACATTTGTCTTTTCTTTCATAAACAAAGTTCTTAATCTGGTTTTGAAACTCAGATTGATGTCTTAGCCATCTGTGAAGCCAGTAAGTACTAGCTTTTTAATTTCCTTTTTATTTAAATTGGAAAATGAGGTTCAATAATTGCTTTTAACTTAGAATCATAGAGGGTCCTTGCCTGAAAGGATCTTTTGAGGTTCTCTGGTTAATTCCTTGTTCGCAGATCAGGCAAACTGAGGCACAAAGAGATGAACTTGACTAGATGTCCTAACTCATGGCCCTACGTTGGAGGCATGGGCCAGCTCCTTTGTCTTTTCCCTTCCTGTAATTTTGTCTTTTATTTCCTTTGAACAAAATCTAGTTCTCTTTCCTTTACACGTTGACAGGGCCTCCTGGAAACAGATCAGATGTGTCCATAAAAGCTGAAGAAAGTCACATGGACGGTGACACCGGGTGGAGACGATAGGTTATGCATTCTTCTTTCCCTCAATACCCAATGATCTTCTCCAAGGACCACTGCTCCTGTTCCCGCTCATAGTGTCTTGCACAACTGTGGGGACTATCTTTGATGGTGTGAGAAGCTTAAACACTTAGAGACGATGGAGGAAAACTTTAGGCTTCTTAGGAAGGAGCCAGGCAAATCAGACTTCAATAGGACCCTCACCCTGTTTTGCAGGGCAATTGTTATTTCAAAAGATAGAATATTCTCTTCCTCCTTCCCACCAAAGATTTATCCAAGAAGCAAGTTATTAGCAACCCAGCACTGATTGTGGAGTTGGGGAAAATGTGAAGTTTGAGGAAATGTAATTTGGATAATGAAAACAGAAGATTTCACAATATAAACACTTCCGATTCACCCATTTTAAAAAAGCATTTTGGTTGCAAATGTGTACATGTTTCAAGATTTTTCCTCTTTATCTTTTTTCTTTAACAGATTTAAAGTAGAACAAAAACTAGACTTCAAAAAAGCTTTGTATTCTTTGAACCTAACTGAGATATTTAGCCATGGCTGTGACCTTTCTGGAATAACAGGTAGTGTGTTAAACACTTCTTTTATTATCATGTTAACATGTCTTCTTAAGACTATGTTACTAGCTGGTCTTAAAACCGAAAGAGCAGTGGCTCCGGTGAACATACTCATGGTGAATAAATGACATGGGCACATTCAGTCTGTAAACAAGCACTCTATTTTGCATTTCAGTAGTTTTCCTTAATGAAAGTCAAGCAACATTTTAGAATGTTAGGTAAGCATTTCAGCTCTACTTCTAAAAAAACGATGTAGGTAAAAGTATTACATGGGCTTCAATTTCTGCCCTATTTGGATTCCTTATCTGAATAACAGGAATTACAACTTTGTGTCTCTCATCTAAGCAGAGCTAATAAAACTCTTATAAACCACTTTGAAAATTTTAATTCACTAATATTAGAGCCCATGAAAGGGGCATCCACATGCTGCTGGATAATGAACACAATTAAAAAATTGTAAGCCTAGGATCGGTGACTTACATCTATAATTCGAGCGCTTTGGAAGGGTGGGGTGGGAGAATCACCGGAGCCCAGGAGTTTGAGACCAGCCTAGGCAACATAGCGAGACTCTCATTTCTACAAAAAATAAAGTGACTATTGTCCCTTGGGAGGCTGAGGCAGGAGGATTGCTTAAGCTCAAGAGTTTGAGACTGCAGTGAGCTATGATCATGCCACTGCACTCCATCCTGGGTGACAGAGCAACACCTCGTCTCAAAAACTAACAAGCACTGTTCAAAGAAATCAAGGATGACACAAGAAATGGAAGAGTATCCCATGCTCATGAACTGGAAGAGTCAATATCGTCTATAACCTAAGGCAACCCATAGATTCATTGCAATCCCTATCAAATTATCAGCTTCATTTCCCACAGACCTAGAAAGACAATACAGAAATTCACACAGGATAATTAAAGGGTCCCAGAAGCTAAAACCTTTCTCAGCAAAAAGAACAAAACTGGAGGCATCATACTTCCAGACTTCAAGCTTTACTACAAGGCTACAGAAGCCAAGACAACATGGTGCTGGTACAGGAATAGACACATAGACCAATGGAGCAGGGCAGAGAATATGGAAATTAAACCATGGACCCTCAACCAACTCATCTTCAACAAAGCCAATGAAAACAAATATTGGGGAAAGAAAATCACATTTAGCAAATGGTGCTGGGAAAACTGGCTAACTACATACTGAAGAATCAAATAAGAAAAAAGAAGTTCTAGCCGGGTTTGGTGGCTCAGCCTGTAATCCTGCACTTTGGGAGGTTGAGGTGAGTGGATTGCCTGAGCCCGTGGGTTCGAGACCCTCCTGGGCAACTTGGTGAGACCTCATCTCTACAATAAATCAAAAATTAGCCAGGTGTGGTAGCACGTGCTTGTAGTTCTGGCTACTTGGAAGGCTGAGGCGGAAGGATTGCCGGAGCCCAGAAAGTTGAGACTGCAGTGGCCAGGAGCGGCCACTGTACTCCAGTCTGGGCGACAGAGGGAGACTCCAACTCCAAAAAAAAAAAAGAAGTTCTAATACTTCAGTTTGCAGATTTAGCACAGCCCTTTGGAGAGGCAGCACGCCTGAAAAGATGGACCTCTTGTGCAAACTTGCACCTGGGGAAGCCTCTTTGAATAACATGTTCACTTGCACAGCAAAGCCAAGGCAGTCTTAATTCTTCTGTCCACGCAGTACTTACTAGTTCCAAAATAACTAACCAGCTGAGCTCAGTGGCTCAGCCTGTAATCCCAGCATTTTGGGAGGCCAAGGCAAGTGGATGGCCTGAGCTCACGGGTTCGAGACCTAACCGGGAAACTTGGTGAGCCCTCATCTCTACAATAAATCAAAAATTAGCCAGTCGTGATAGCGCACGCCTGTAGTTCCAGCTACTTGGAAGGCTGAGGCGGAAGGATCGCCAGAGCCCAGCAGGTTGAGGCTGCAGTGGCCGGGAGCGTGCCACTGCATTCCAGTCTGGGCAACAGAATGAGACTCCAACTCAAAAAAACAAACAAATAAAAGAACTAACCAAAGAGAGAAAAGAAAGAGAGAGAGAGAGAGAAAGAAAGCGACCAATGTGTTTCAAGTTATCATCTTTTAAATTCTTCTGTTTTTTAAAAGGGGCTTAAGCTTCTCTGTCTGATGGGGTTTTGTGCTATAGTGTGAAATATTGTGGGAATGTTTATGTATTTCTATGAAATTTTGGGGCTTTGGAGAGTACTCCTTAATTTAATCACTCATCAGTTATGTGGGTAAAGGAATAGAATGACTATGCTTTCCTGGTGGAGGTGGTGAAGGCGGGCATAACGCCGAAAGTGTTCATTATCACCCTCACACATTACGGAGCTCCTGGTTCCCACACCAACAGACGGAACCGGCCTCTTTGACAGTTTCAGCAGAGGCAAGTGTGAGTCAGCCAGCGTCAAATCCTAATGCAGGGCGCTCTACGGTGTGTCCTGGACATGGCTACCTCGCCTGCCCCCAGTAAACCAAACCAATCTCAATACGTCTTCCGCTTCCTGGTAAGCTTCTTTGTGGCCTGAGGATGCTCGCTCAATGTGCCTCCTCAGACGTTTCCAAGAGCCATCTCTTCTGCAGATTCCCGGCAGTCTGTGACTCTACAAAATCTTGTACTGGCAGATTTTTAAAGAAAACATCTCCAAAATGCTTCGTAAAAAGAAGCTGTTCAAGAGAACAACCCCAAGTAGAGGAGAAGGAGCTTGCAGTGTTTTCTGCCCCTTCCCTCCCTCCTATTTGAGTTGTAACCACACTGGTTCTGTCTTATGGCCTGCACCAGAGCCACCGTGGCTGGTGTAACACCAGGGCTTCTGGGCAGAGGCGAAGCAAGTTTCCCGTAATCCCTCCTATCATCTGTGCAATCAACATCTGCTGAAGGCAACGATAAAACTGTCAACGCTCATGCCACAGTCATCTGCATGAAAGAGACACCAGCTCACACGTTTTGAGTGAGCCGTTTTTATAGAATTACTCTGGGCACTTTGAGATGAATCTCTGACTCCTCACCCTTACTGCTTCTCGTGTCATCTGTACTAAAATATTCAACCTTCCTGAGTCTCAACTTTCTCATCCGTCAAGGGAGATAATGTAGTGGATTTGGGGAAATAAAAGAAATAATGTAAGTCACCTAGTGCATGTAGTAGATGCTTAGTAAATGTTAACACAACACAACAAGTGGGGAAAGTGACTCAGTGTTTACTTTCCCATCTTATACGAAAATCATATAAATTTATTTGTTTTCTTAATTTAACAATGACGTACTTGGAATTTTCATTTAAAAATCAAGGGAAAGAATTATTACCAAGGTGTAGAAACCGTGAGACGATGGAGTCCAGATTCCCGCCATCTTCCCGGTCCTTTTATTTTTCTGAGACTGGCCCTGTCTGTGGAGGGATGGATACATGAGAATGGCAGCTCGGCTCTGTAGCCAGGGAGCCAGCTATGCCAGTGCTAGATTGGGTGATGCTCTTCTTTCTCCCCAGTCTGTTCTTGGCCTTTGATGTTGGCATGGGTCCCTAGGTTACTCACTGGGTGTTTAATCCGTAACTCCTATTTTATCCCAGGCAGTCTTAGAGGAAGGTGCTTATCCTCCTGACCTTGGGGACCATCCTCCTGCATTCAGTTAATCCACTTTGGGAGTACAGGTACTCCTCCCCAACCCCACTCCATTTCGTAGGCTTCTGGCACAAGACACACTCAGAGCCACAGACTTATTTATCTGACAAGTATTTATTATAAGCCAACGATGTGCCAGGCAGCTTTCTGGAGCATGTTTCCTTCGTCTGTCTGAGGAACACTGTTGGATCTTGCTGGTTTCACAAAGTCGCTGCTCCTGGACTCCTGGCTCCACTCCTCTGTCTTGAGGAGACCCTCCTTGGAGAGACGCTTTACACTTGCCTCTCGGTTCCACCAGGGAGGAGGGCGTTCCCTACCAGCTGTGTCCACACTGGAACCAAATGTCATGGGACGCCATCTTACTCTGGGACATTTGACAGTTTTAAAGCATGGCTTTGAAGTGATTTTGAGACAGATGACACCAAAGTTCTTTAGGCGTTCAGAGCCTCCCAGTCTTGAGGAAAGTAAGTTTTGTCTTAAACTCAGATCAAAACTGAGTATAGAATTTGAAAGACCCGTTGGCTTTGAAGTTGCCTACACAGGGCAGGATTCATTCAGATCTGGAAAGCCTCTTTCATCCTGTCTGTGGACCACAGCTAAGGAAGGCTAACACTTTGTCCGCTCAGATGTCTCACTTGTTAAAGACCTGATTTGAGGCTCACACCCTCCCATCTTTCCCTTTTATATCGGGGAGAAACGCAACCTCTCCCTCTGTATCTGTACCATCTCTGGAAGAGCTAAACACAAACCACCCTTATCGCTAGCAACTTGACTACATGGGACAATGTCTCTTCGTTTGTCCCCATTTCATTGCTTGTTTGAAAATGCAATTAAATTTTGACTTAAGAGGTAATGGCCCTTGACTTTAACGCTTAAATACAATTTCGTGTTTTTCACCAGATTCATCTGACGTGTATGTTTCCCAAGTCACGCAGAAAGTTTCCTTTGAGATCAATGAAGACGGCAGTGAAGCTGCTACATTGACTGGTAGGATGCGAGATTTCTGGGCAGGCAAGGAGGAGAGGTGGGGAGGGTGGGCCCTGGCAGTGCCCTCTCGCAGTGCCGGATCTATTAATCTCCTGTGTCTAGCACACCACAAGAGGAAGGAGAGAGTTGTCCTGACTTTTCTTCTGTCACGGCATCAAGCAAAATGAAAGGGAAGGGGCTTGACTAATGTTGAGGTCTGTCGGCTGACATTTGCTCCTCTGCGAAGTGAATTCCCTGCCAATGAGCAGACGGGACCTAAGGAGAAAACTTCAGGGCTCAAATGGGAAGTCATTGCTGTTTTGGAATGCCCGCTCTTTTTTCTTTTTTGAGTTGGAGTCTCACTCCATCGCCCAAGCTGGAGTGCAGTGGCACACTCACAGCCACCCCACAATCGACCCACTGGGTAATCCTTCCGTGTCAGCTTTCCAAGTAGCTGGAACTACAGGTGCGCGCTACTACGCCCACCTAATTTTCGATTTATTGTAGAGACGAGGTCTTGCCAAGTTGCCCAGGCTGGTCTCGAACCTATGGGCTAAGGCAATTCACTCACCTCGGCCTCCCAAAGTGCTGGGATTACAGGCTGAGCCACCAAACCCAGCTGGAATGCCCACTCTTAAGTCATTGTACTTTATTTCATCTCTTCATGACACCCAGTTTGTCTCCACTTTTCTAACTTGATTCTTGTGGTTACCTCCATGGTCATGGGTCTCAAACTTAGCTGCACTTAGAATCCCTTGGGAAGTTTTTAAAACTCCAATGCCAAGTCCACACTCCCAAATAATGAAGTTCACATCTCAAGGTGAAATCCAGGCTCCACTATTTTCTTAAGTCTCCCCAAGTGATTTTAATGTGCATCCAAGGTTGAGAACCAGTGCCCCATCACAGCCTACAGTTTCAATAGCATCACCTGGGAACTTGTAGGAAATGCAGAGTCTCTGGCCCAACCCGAGACCCATCAATTCAGATCTGCATCTTCCAAGAGCACTGGGTAGTTTGTGTGTGTTCCAGTTTAAGAATCCTCTACTGTGCTAAGTTTCCTTGAACAAATGACATTTGAAGTAGTATCTATGCTGCGTGTAAGTGCTACCTAAAAAAAAATTGAGAAAAGCCTTAAAACCAATTAGAAATGGACAAGCAACAAGTCCCTCATAAGTCTATTTAATTCCTCAAACTATTTGGATTTTAATCAATATTTAAAAGCTAATCATCATTTAAAACATCTTTTGATAAATATCTAAAAATTTATATTCACATAGTGATTGATTTCTTGATTGATTTGTAACACTGCATAAGGCCGATGGATTTCTTTTTTAAATTTTAGAGTTGTGGGGTACAAGTGAGGATTCACTACATAAGTGAGTTACAGGTGAAGTTTGGGCACAAGTGGGCCCTCTCTCCCCCAGTAGTGGACCAGGTATCCCATGTGTTGCCACATGCCTCCCTTCCTTCCCTAGCAGCGTCCAGCAGCTGCCCTGTGCTCATGTGACCGGTGATTAGGGCCTGCTTATAAGTGAGAACATGCGGTATTCAGATCTTTGTTTCCGGGGTTGGGCCAAAGGATTTTGACAGTGGGTGGACTCACTGTTCTCTAGTCCATTGTGTCATTTCCTGAAGGATTTTGCTTGCCGTGCCCAAGTAACTCAGATTGCAGGGGATGGACTATATCAGTCCCTGGAGAAATCAAAGGGTACATGTGGATGAGGTTGCTGGCTCATGTAGACACATTGTCCTGCTGCTTTTTTTTTTGAGTGAGAGTCTCACTCTGTCACCTAGGCTGGAAGGCAGTGGCATGCTCCTGGCCCTCCACTCCACCTGCTGGGCTCAGGCAATCCTTCTACCTCAACCTTCCAAGTAGCTGGAACTACAGGCATGCACCACCATGCCTGGCTAATTTTTTTATTTATTGTAGACATGAGGTCTCGCCACGTTGCCCAGGCCGGTCTTGAACCTGTGGGCTCAGGTGATCCTCTCACCTCAGCCTCTCAAAGTGCTGGGATTATAGGCGCGAGCCACTGCGCCTGGCCTTGTCCTGCTGCTTTTAAACAGAACAGGAAGAGTCCTTATAGGTCATTGTCTGATTTCGTTACCTTGGTGGAGAAATAGGCCCAGCAATGTAAAGTGTCTTGTCGAGTTCTTGCTACTAATTGACAGTAGAGTTTGAACTCAAATCAGGATCCCTGACTTCAAGTTCAGAGGTCTGTCTCTCTGCTGTTGCCCACCATCCCTCACTGTAAGGCTACAACTTTCTAGAAGGCTGAAACAACCATCAAGGGGAGGCAGATGAATCCACAGTGATTGTGACGTATGACACCTTAGAATAGGCAGCATGAGTATTTTGACTTTCAGAAATCTGCTCAGGGGTTGCTCAAGGACAAAAAAGCCCAAGAATACACGGCACGTGGGATGGGAGCAAAACTGACTTTGCCTTTTGGATTTACATCCGTAATTTAGACATAAGCCTGTGTTCACTGGTAGTTTGGACAGCAAGCTGTGATACTCTGGGTAGGAGAGTGCCACTCATATTACCGTGCTAAGATCATATCTGACTGTCTTTAAATTCTAATTATACATATTGATTTTATTTTTCCTGGGGTCTGGAAAAAGCATTGTACAAAATCATTGCATTATTGCTCAAGATAATATCTGGATTGAGTGTAGAAATATTTAATCTTCAAAGGGAAAATAATGCCAACCTTTAAAATTTTTCCATCCTAAACATTAACAAATGCCACAATATAAATTATTAGAGTACATAATTTGTAAGGCAGGAAATCTTTGCTTCTAATCTCATAATAAAAATCCGGAATCCATATTTTGAGCAAATTTCCCATAGCTGGAGTGAGCATTCCCGGTGGTTGAGAATTTCCCATTTTCTGAAACTGTACAAACACTGGATATCAGTATTTGTAATCATTGACAATGTAACATTACAAAGGAATTGATTTTTCACATTTTAATATTATAGTATATTATCTTAGTACAGTTTTCTTAGTTATTTGTATTCTTTCATTTTTCTCTGTTCTTTTTATTTTCACATCCCTTGTAATAGTGTCTGTTACTTCTAAGAGATAGTTTATGATTAAGGATGTTACCATTTTATCAAACATTGCTAATGAAATATACCATGTTTTTTCCTGTTTTAAAAAAAATCCTGGCTGGGCATGCTGGTTCAGTCTGTAATCCCAGCACTTTGGGAGGCCAAGGTGAGAGGATTGCCTGAGCTTGGGGGTTCAAGACCAGCTTGGGCGACTTGGTGAGACCTCATCGCTACAATAAATCACAAAAACTAGCCAGGTGTGGTGGCGTGCGTCTGTAGTTCCAGCTAATTGGTAGGTTGAGGTGGGAAGATCACCTAAGACCAGCAGGTTGAGGCTGCGGTCGCTGTGAGCATGCCACTGCACTCCAGCCTGGGGGATAAAGAGTGAGACTCCAACTCAAAAAAACAAAAATCCCATACACTTTCACTGTGCAAATCCTAAAAGCTCTGAGCTCACAGAATAACTTTAAAAAGTAAAAAAAAAATCAATTTGAACTCAGATGTGGTATATAGAAATGAATATATCTAAATAGAAATTAAGAATTGAACATATTATGAGAATAAACCATCTAATGTAAGCAAGAAGTATGCAGAAAATTACTCATTAAAAGACAAAAATTTTTCAGCTGCTTCCACTAAATTGAATCTAGTATCTGGCTTTCCTCTTCATTGAGCATAAATATGAAGTTAGGATTATTTTATGAATGATCCAATATTGATTCTTCTGCACTTTGATTTTAAAATGTATTGCAGATTTCTTTGTGTCTTGAAATGAGTTATTTTTCCACATGTTAATTCCTTACAGGAAATGACCTTTCCTGTGTATAAAAAGTATGGTGAGTATGTTTACTTTACTGATTATTTTCCATGTGCATATCTAAATAACTGCTGTCTCTGTTTCATAGGCATGCATGTCCCTGTGATCATGAGTCTGGCTCAAAACCAGTTTGTAGCAAATCATCCATTTCTGTTCATTATGAAGGATAACCCAACAGGTACGTTTCCTGAGAATTCTTTGCAGGGGGGCTGCTTAAGTTAAGCAGACCTAGTTCTAGTTGGTAATTGCAGTCCACATACCTGAAATCAATTGTCCTTTCCATGAACATTGACTAAGTTGCTCTTATGTACCAGGTGTTGTATTTTAAGAGATGGCAGGGAGTCGGGTGTGGTGGTGTGTGTCTGTAGTTCCAGCTCCTTGGAAGGCTGAGGCGGAAGGATCGCCTGAGCCCAGCAGGTCGAAGCTGTGATAGCCATGAGCGTGCCATTGCACTCCAGCCTGGGCGACAATGAGTGAGAGTCCAACTCAAAAAAAAAAAGAAAGGGCAGAGGCTTAACAGAGGGCAGTGGTAGTAGTAACTGCCACCATGACTTATGTGATAGCCGTGTATAGCTACCTCTGAAGCTAACCATCCCAATAGGTTACACATCGGACTAATAAAAACACAGAAAGAGCCAAGCCTGGTGGTGCCGCTTGTAGTTCCAGCTAAAGGAGGCTGAGGTGGGAGGACTGCTTGAGCCCAGGAATACAGCTTGGGCAATGGAGTAAGACCCTGTATCTTTAAAAACAAAACACCTGGAAGAAAAGATACAGTAGTTTGAAAATCCTCCAAGGTGTTTAAAAAAAAACAACACAGAAACCCAGAAGGATTATGCAGTTTGGCTAAGTTTATACATCTGGAAGGTATGAGGGTACGAGGCCAGGTCAACTCTCTCTCCATGATGCCACGACGGGAGTGGAAATTGAGAGGCATGGGGTTGTGAAAGATGTCAGAGGTAGATGCGAAAAGAACAGATGACTAGCACAGGCTCTGATGGAGAGTGGGGAGTCAAATGATTCCAAATCTCCAGTGTGGATAAGTGGTGACATGTGACGCGGTGAGAGACAAAGGGAATGGAAAAGAAGCAGGGACCTGAATTGGCACTGGGCTGTGTCAACACGTCTGGAGAGATGTCCCAGAACTTTCTCTTATTAATAAGAGAAGCCAGAAACATGAATACAGTGGGGACACTATCTTCAAGTTTCTGGTTAGGACTCTTCAGCTGTCCTAATGCCCGCGTGAGGGCTACAAATCCCAGGAGAGCAAAAATGGCATCTTATTTATCTCTGTGTCCAGCCCGGTATCAACATTTGGCAAAATCCCTTGTATATGATGTCAGCGCCCCTACAGACTGAGAGTGGAGAGCTGGGTGTCAGCCCTGGGCTCAAGTTCCAGCTCAGTTAACTAGTAGTCCTGAGACGACAAGTAGCCTATCCTTTCTAAATTGCATTCCCCCCTTTCCTATTTGGACATAACATTGGAACTCATCTCACAGAGTTAAGGAAAATAATATGTGGAGCCCGTAACCCTGTGCTTGGCACATACCAAGTGTTCGTCATGAATAAATCAATAAATATAAATAAGTAAATGACAAAATAACTGACAAATGAAAAATATAAAATGGTTTACAGGGAGAAGAGACATGGTTAATTTCAGAATCCAGACCTGTTAGATAAACTAGGGATACTGATATTATTGGCCCATCGAGGGATATACCTCTTCCTTTTTTTGCTCCCAGAAACCAATGCAGAGTGACCCTTCTGCAAGGCATATCTTAAAAACAACAAACCAGTTGTAGAACTGCTGAGATTGCATTAACACAACTTCGATTCTGGTAGTGGATGTGTCAGTGCTGAAATATACTCAGAGTATGTCATTTCATCTATATATCTTTAACCTTTGGATAACTCTAATTTGTTACTATTAGTATATAATTATTGAGTATGGAGACAGAATGAAATAAAGCTGCACTGGCACAAGGAAATAATGGCATTTAGAATAATTATGTTTGACTCTATTTTCTAAGTTATTGACTTGTTATATGCAAAGGCCATGTTATAGTTATCAGTGAAACAGCGAAAATTCAAAACTCAAAACAATCCACTTATTTGTTTGTGATAATACTTAACTATCAGACCTTAGTGACAATTTCCCCTATTTTATGATTTTTATTGTAATGAGACTTTCTAAACTCGGGTTACTCCTTGAAAGTATTATTTTAAAAGAATGGCCACTCATCTATCAGAGGCTGTAAGTTGTTGTTATATAAAAATGTAGAAGGGGCCATTATCTTAAGACAACACATAGTGGTTTATCCATTTTTCTCTCACAAATGAACTCAAGAAATCTCTGAGACAAACGGAGATGTGGTGTAGCATCACCACAGTGACCTATGACATGGCTTCAGGTTTTACATAAATATATTCTGTGGAAGTATGAAGATGAATGATTTTAGGTTTAGTACAAACAATTTGTATTTAGCTTTGAAGTTTTTTTTTGGCTGACCCTCTTGTGCAAAATCTCTATATTATTTGAATCTTCCCACCAGGTGAGTTTCATATTGCAACATGTTCATCTAAAGTCCTTATCAAGTTAAACTTCCAGGACAATAAAGCAACTTTTGCAGGCTGAGGGTATGGCCCAACTTTAGAGACTTGGAGAAAAAAATTGGGAGACATGCTGCCTGAAAGATGTCATGCCTAAGAAAACAGTGAATCTTGATTTTTTTTTTTTCTTTTTTTTTTGGAAATTAACAGGACTTCAGACATCATAAAAATGGCCACATTCAGAACTCTCCTGGGTCCTGGGCTCAGGGGAGAAGCGACTGCAGAATATCCAGGAAGAAATCTTTCTTTTCTAGCCATGAGCTTGGTTGTGCTATTGTATTTTAATATTAGGAGGTAACAGTCGCTTCCATCTGACAGAGATGTATATAAATATATTGATGAATATGGGCGACACCTATTTGAGAAGAAGACATGAAGAGAAAAAAGTGAAATAATAAGGAATTCTGCTTCCGTCTGCTTCTGAGTCCCTACCCATTATGTCAAGAGAGGTTCACTAATTCATGCAATTTAGTAGTGAGTGGATTGATGACTATATGAAGACAGTTCAAAATGTGATTCTCCTTTGTGAAAAAAATCAGACTGAGAGCTGAGACAAATGACTTTCATGTAATATTCTGCACTTCTGAGTGTTTAAGTTTTTAAATTATTGCCTTCATTTATGAAGTTAATGTCCATAGAACTTATTTAGAAAAATTTCCAAACAAAAATTCTGATAAATGTATTAATGCCACAGTATTAAGAGTCATTGCAAATTCCTATTGTGCCTAAATGTAATAGTTACCCTGGGCAAGGTATTTATGTATCCTTATCTATCTGGGGGAAAAAAATGGTTCCTTTTTTCCATAATTATTTTTAGATTTTGAGGCAAGGCATTATTGACTATAACAATTCATAATAAATAAATTTATAATTATTAATAAGGAGAAGAAAAGTAAACTCTGCTGGAGATGATGCCCATTTCCGTGTTATTGGCTATCCTAAGAGTGTATCTGTCTTTGGACTGTGGAGATAAGGAAAAAGGGCTCTTCCATTGTAATTTCAAATATATTTAAATATCATTTTCATGAGCTTTTAAATTATGCCAAACGCACCATTTTTGAAATTAACTGTTGTTACGTGTGAGTGTCATACCAAGGCAGCATTTGACATTGATCCATCCAAGCCACTTTCCCTCGCCCAGTTGAAGAGAGAGAGGGAAGGATTCCAGCACAGCATTTTCTCTGTTTTGGGGGTGTGTTTTCACTTGCAAACACAGTGACTGGAAGCAGGAATTTGCATTTGTGCTGTACATTATATCACTTTGGCTAGGATTTGGAGGCACGAGTAATAGAAAAATGTTGTCTTTGGCAATAAAGTAAAAGCTTTGATTCAGAGCAGAAGAAGAAGTGGGAGGCTGCCCTTTTAACCCTGAGGGCTTACACCGCGTGCACAAGAAGATTCCTGCTAATGCCTTACATTTGAAACTCTGCCATGCTCATCATTGTGTGATTATGCTGTGTTTGCCAGGATGGATGCCTATATTTAGAAAAGAACGCCTCTTTGCCATTGTGTTTTTGCTTTCCTATATGGAAAACAGAACTAATGCAGTCATTTTCCGTGTCAAGCTGTAGTGGGTGTTAATTTACTTCATACATTGCCATAAAATGATTAATAGTGACATAATTATGAATTTGAGAAAAAAGGAGGTTTTGCTAGTAGGCATTGCCTATTTATCGTAGAGAGAAAAAAGACCACGCGATGTGTTGAAATATTAACAATAACTATTTATTGTCAGTTTTTTCCTCCAGAAATTCCTAAAGTATGCTGGGTTTTCTTTTTCTTTTCCTAGAATCAATTTTGTTTATGGGAAGAGTGACAGATCCTGACACCCAAAAGATGAAAGGAAGAGATTTAGATTCATTGTGAATGAGAAGCACAGCCTGGAATAGAAGATGATTCCTAGAGAATAACTGATTGGCAAAATATCATCATCTTGAAGATATTTTCTATATATCTGATTTCTTTTCTGTTTTGAACTGTGCCTGTAGTAATATGTATTAACTGAGAGTTGTGTTGATGAATAAGTAAAGTTAGATATGCATCTGTTTCTGTTCTTTCTATGTGTTTTACACAATCTGTATGAGTCAAAAGCCGTGAGCTCCCATAAAATATTACCATTCATTTGTTGGAATAATCCTGTCTAACATATATTAAATGTCAAATTCTTGTCTTAGATATCAAATTTCTTATAGTCCTATGCCACAGCCTGACTGGGTTCTTATGCCTGCTGCACAGAAAAGAGCCAATGCTGAGGCAGCAGTTGTTGCCATAGAGTTTAATCATCACACAACAACTGAGTGGGAGGACAGGAGGTATTCTCAAATCTGCTCCCCCAAGAATTTGAGGCTAGTGTTTTTAAGCAATAATTTGGTGGGCAGGGAGCTGCTGACTAGCTGGGTATGAAGCCATGTGGGTGTCAATATTTTGTGCACAGTGCCAGTTGAATCAGCTCCCTTATGCAAATCATGGGTCGAGGTGGAATAATGGGTTTACTGGGACACAAAGTCAGAAAAATACCTCAAATACCAGTCTTAGGTTTTACAGTAGTTATGTTATCTATAGAACAAGTCTTGTAACCAGCAATAAGAAAGTAAACTAGGGAACAATAGCTGATTACTGTCTAACTAGTCTTTATCTTAGTAGAAAGGTATATGGGATGTGGCATCCCCAGGGTGAGAGCTGTTCATGCCCCTTGGCTGATCAAACTTCTGCATGCCATCAAGGAAGCCTGCATGACTGAAATCTCATTGTTTAAGCAGAAGCAAATGTATCCATCTTGTAGGTGCCTTCCCTGGGGGTCAAGGACATGATGATAATCCGTTGTCCTCTGTTGAAATGACTATGTGCAAGTCATCATGCAGGGAGGAAGGCAAGCTCAGAAGTAACAGATTTGTTGACTCCAACCATGCCTGCAACTTTGCCTTAGGCCTTTTCCACAGCTTTTACTCTGTGGCCCTATATTAAGTTTATATAGGTGGTTCCATCTAAAATACTAGACTATGACACCCTTAGGCCTAGTAGCATTATGCAGAGAATGGAGAAGCAAGGCCAGGAGAGCTCAAACATGGTGGCTGCCATCCTGGAATGCTGATTAAGGCACAGACCCAGTATCCCAGGCAGTAGATAAACTGGGTATTTCACTAACCATAACTTACTATCCATGTGTGGCATTTAATGGTTACCTGTTTCAATACCTTTTAGTACATATCTAGTGTTGTACTCAATAATCCAGAGAGATCACCACCAAGGAGCCAGCCCGATGCAAAAACACGAGGGTCTTTATTCAGGCTCGAACCTGGGCTCGCGTTTGAAACCGACAGCGGTTTCAGTGACGAACAAGCCCAGAGTCAAGT
>CAUYQG010085203.1:0-23855 GCA_963574415.1 Tarsius wallacei | reverse complement strand
ATATAGAATCTACTCATTGAAGACTATAAACTGTTGAAATGACAACAAACACATACTTAGTTGATCAATCAGCATCAGGGTTTGAGAGTATTAATTCCAGTTTTGCAAGAATTTCTATTGTGGGCAAAATGATAAAATGCTATCAAACATCATCACATTCTATAGAGAAACATTTGTATGAAAGGAAAAGGGTCTATTAATGTGGCAAAATCTGTCATTGTCTTAATTTCAGAAATTACCACAGTCACTTAGTTTCAGGAACTACCACCCTGATTAGTCATCAGACATCAACGGCAAGGCAAGACCTTCCACCAGCAAAAAGATTACAATTAAGTAAAGGTCAGATGACCAGTAGCATTTTTTGCATAAAGTATTTTTAATAAAATGTATTCATAATTTTTAGATATAATACTATTCCACACTTAATAGACTCCAGAACAGATTATACATAACTTCAATATTTGTCGAAAAAAAGCAAAAAAATTATGTGATTATGTATTGTAATATTTGTTTTATTGCAATGGTCTAAAATTGAACTCACAATATCTCTAAGGTATGCCTGTATGATGATGTCTAGTTAAGAATCTTTTTATTCACATTTTCTAAATTTATGTTTGATATTACTTAATTCTATCTATGTATATTTATTTTTACTCTTTAATTAAGACAGAGACTGTCACTATAGATTAAAGGCTTTAAAAGATAACTACTTTCTATTAACATTTATCTAGGAAGTAAAATAAAACACTTAGGTAATAGTAGCACAAAAAAATTCATTCTTAAACCTTTTAAGTTAAGCTTCATTATTAAGAAACACTTGGGTTTAAGATGAAAAATTCTCCCAATTGACCAGGAAGTGCTCTTATCATTTGTCCCAATCTTATGATTTTTCATGGTGACAAGCACAGGAAATAAATCTATATATTAAGTAAAAATGGTATGTCAGTTGGTCTTTCTACTAGAAAATGTTAAATGATGTGATTGCTGTATAATGCAGCCTCTGAAAAATGTTAGATTAAATGTTGTTTCAGAAGACAGAACAGAATGAAAATTAAACATTTATAAGGCAGAAATAAAGACAAGCAAATGCTTATTATACTAAAGCTTAATGTTAAACTATACATACTAGAAAAGGTAACATAGAATGAAAAGAGCAAAAAAATTGGAAAAACATTTTTAATTGACATGGTTCAATTATGTAATACGTGGTACTCTCATGTTAAAGTACATGATGTGTGCAAGAGGATAATTTAAGTGTCTACTATACAGATAGAAGCGGAATTTATATTCCTTCCTCACTTGATTCAAGTGGACACTAATAAACACACTTATAAAAATATTTAGCAGGAGTTATGACATATAGCTGCTTTCTTATTTTTAATCTATGTGAGACAAGTTCATTGTGTCATTTGGCTTGCAATGTTTAAGTCTTGTGTTGATTGTCACATGACAAAATAGTAAATGAAGACTTGTCTTATGATGCATGCTGCATTGTTTATATGTGTGTTTGTCTGTAATTTTTGATACAGGCAGAGAATATTTATTTAAATATATCAAGACAATTTGACTTTTTTAGACATATGAACACAGCAGCAACATGAAGTAAACCATGGATAATTTTATCTATTTTCAAATATATACAGAGAATGTTTGAGCTTCTGCTCTGTCAGCCGTGATCTTCCCTGACAGTTGAAGTGGGAGAAAGCTGCTCTTGGGTATTACTTTCTTGATTCATAGCAGGATAGCTAGACTTCTGCAAGATTGGTACCATGGAAAAAGACAGGAGACGTGTTTCTGTAATAGATCAGGGCTTTGATTTTTAAAAAGAGAAAATCTAACATCTTCCTATCAGCTGAGATGGTGACATAATGAACAATTGAATAATATCATGGCCAAGACACCAATAGTCTGTGACTTATCAATTTTGTCTTTAAAATTGATAATTCCATGCAAGTAAAAATCTAAAAATCTTGCTATAAAATCGTTTTATAATCAGTATAAATGTTTGGACCTTGACTGTATATATTTGGGAAGATTTTAATTGTACTAAATATGTCATTGCCCAAATAGTCACATACTTAGTCAGAAGATTTCATATTACATTGGAAACCAAGAAATTTCACATGTGACTATTTGAAGCAGTCCTTAATTGTGTTGTTCTTTTTAGAGTGCCTTTTTACTTCTACAACTAGTAATTTTCCCTTTGTTATCCTTATGAAAACACCTCTTCTACCTCAAAGGATAGATAGTTTTTTTTCTGTATAATAATTAATCTTTAAAGACATAGAGTTAAAGTTGAGATACTATATTAAAAATTTTTAAATTATCATGACAAAGTACTAGACACTAGATGCTTTAAAGCAACAAAAATTTCTTGTCTCATGGTTAGGGAGGCTAAATATTCAAATTCAAGGTTTTATCAGGGTCGTGCTTCCTCTGAAATCTCTAGGGGCAGATTCTTTCAAGCCTCTTCTAGCTGCTGATAGATCTATACATTATTTGGCTTGTGTAAAATTTAGCACATCATAATTAAAAACTCTAAAAAACTAGGAGTAGAAAAAGTACCTCAACACAACAAAGATGATATATAAAAAGTTCACAGGCAGTATTATGCTCAGTGGTGAAAAACTGAAAGTATTTCTTCTAAGAACAGGATCAAGACAAGGGTGTTTACTCTACTTCAATTCTACATAGATTTGGAAGTTTAGCCAGAACCAGGCAAGTAAAAATAATGAATGACATCCATTTCAGACAGGGAAAATTAAAACATGATAGTTGACAGATGACATAACCTTAAACATAGAAAACCCTAAAGACTTCACACATACACACACACACACACACACACACACACACAAACACACACACACACACACACACACACCTCAACTGCAAAAACCAATATGCAAATTTAGTCAAGTTGCAGAATACAAAATAAACACTTAAAAATTAGTTGAATTTCTATACACTAACAATATAACAAGGAAATGAGCAACAAATCATATTTATAATAGCATTAAAAAATGAAATACCTGAGAACAAAGTACTTCTTTGTCAAAAATTTTTTAATATTGATAATTAGGAGCTGAAAGACTTGCATTTAAAAACTATAAAATATTGATACAAGAAGTGTAAAAAATAAACAAATGAAAAGACAATCCGTATTCTGGGATTGAAGCACTTATTATTAAATTATTCATACTACCTTAAGTGACCTGCTGATTTAGTGCTTTTTTCTGCAAAAAATTTCACTGATATTTTCTCCAGAAAGAGGTAAAAGCAATTTTGCAATACACACCAAAAAACACAAAGACCATAAATAACAAATCAATAAGAAGATATAATAAAGCTAGAAACATGTTAACTGAATCCAAAATATATTCCAAATCTACAATCTACAGTAATCAAAACAGTATGGTACATATATAAGGACAGATATACACACCAATGGAACAGACTAAAAAGCCCAGAAATAAATGCATGTATATATAGTCAACTGATCTTTAACAAGGATGCCAAGAATAGACAATAGAGAAGTCAAATTCTTTTTAACAAATGCTGTTAGAAAAATTGAATATACACATGAAAAATAATAAAGATCCTTATCTTACACCAAGCACAAAAATAAATTCTAAGTGAATTAGATTTAAACATAAGAGCTAACTCTTTAAACTCTTGAAAACACATAATAGATAAAACTTCTTGATATTTGCTTTTACAATTATTTTATGGATATGAAATCACCAAAAGTACAAGTGAAATAAACAAAAAACAAACAAGTAAGACTATGTCATACTAAAAATCTTCTGCATATTAAAGGAATCAATAGAGTGAAAACACAAACTATAAAATTGGTGAAAATATTTGCAAATCATAAATCTGATAAAAGATTAATTTTCACCACATATAAGAAACTCTAATTACCAAAATATACTAACTAATTTAAAATGTGGCTAAAAACTTGAATAGACATTTCGTTTTAAAAAGCACACAAAAATAGCAGACAGGTAAAAGAAAGAAATGCTCAATATGACTATTCAATAGGAAAATGCAGATTAAAACCACAAAAATATATGACATCATACTAGTGGCTAAAGGGATACAACAATATTATTGGAATAAGGTCTAGTACTTGGTAGAAAAGTGGATAAACTATAGTTAGCAATAATTATTATATAATTCAAAATAGCTAGAAAAGAAGGTTTGTAACATTTCCAATGCAAAGGGAAATATAAATTTTGAGGTGATGAATATCTCAGTTTTGAGGCAATAAATATCTCAGTTACCCAGACGTGATGAATATCTCAGATAATCTTAGTCACCCAGAATATTTCAGTTAGTCATTATACATTATATACAGGTATAGTCACTTTAATCTAAATATGTGGAATTAATATATAGATCAACTGGCTGGTATACATATATATCTACATTTAGCATATGCCAATAAAAAGATTGTTGCTGATAATGTGGAGAAATTAGAATCCTTATACATTGTTGATAGGAATGTAAATTTGTGCAACTGCCATGAAAATTGATCTGGAGGTATCTCAAAAAATTGAAAATAGAATTAACATGATTTAGAAATACCACTAGAGGAATAGGCACACAGACCCATGGAACAAAAAGAGTTTCTGGAAGTAAAAACACGATCTCTCAACCAACTCATCTTTGACAAAGTCACCAATAACAATCATTGGGAAAAGAAACTATATGTAGAAATTGAAATCAGGATCCTGATAATATTAATTCTTCCAATCCATAAGCATGAAGTGTTTTTTTTCGTTAGTTTGTGCCATTCTTGATTTATTAGAGCAGTGTTTTATAGTTCTTATTGTGAAAGACTTTCACTTCCCTGATTAGGGAACAGTTTGGCTATTCTTTAAAAAACTAAAAATTAGCTGAGCTTGGTGACTCAGCCTGTAATCCTGCGCCTTGGGAGGCTGAGGTGAGTGGATTGCCCGAGCCCACGGGTTCGAGACCTGCCTGGGCAACTTGGCGAGACCTCATCTCTACAATAATCAAAAATTAGCCAGGTGTGGTAGTGCGCGCCTGTATTTCCAGCTACTTGGAAGGCTGAGGCGGAAGGATGGCTGGATCCCAGCGGGTCGAGTCTGAATCTATTTCTACCATCTTCACGTACCATGTATAGGATTTTTCTTTTGTTAGTTTCTGTCTTGAGTCGCCTGTCAGCAGCTGTTCTTCTGAAACCATTCTGGCAACACAGATATCCACTACCACTTTTCTCATTCCTGCACTACAAAAATAAATAAATTATAACCATCACTTAAATTATAGAGCTAAGGTTTGTTTTAATTATTCAGTTTATAAGTGTATACATGTATGATTTGAATAAAGAAAAGGTAGAGCAGCATAGTGGACAAAAAACAGAAGCAACTATAGACAGACATACAAAATTTCAGTCCCCTCTCAGGTTGTGTTACCAGATAAGCTAAGTAGATATCATCGATACTTTCAACCATAAATAATAAGCAGTGGCTTATATTAGATGCCTCCAGGGCATTTTAAAACTTTAAATGCATTAAAATGTTTACATAGCTAGAACACTTATAGAGATGCAAAGGTATATTAAGATAGATGCTTTAAAAAATCAAATAACCCACTAGAAGACAAGAGAAACAAAGATACACATCAAAATGACTAGAAAATGGCAAACTTCAGCTCTAAGGTTAATTACCTCAAACACAAGCTGTCTAAATACACTAATTAAAAGACAGATTATAGCAGAGTGGAAAAAAGGAATGGGAAAAATATACAAGAAGCTTACTTCAAATTTATATGAGAAACTTACTTCAAATTTAATGATATAGGTAGATTGAAAGTAAAAGGAGGTCAATAATCAAAAACAAAAAAATTGCTTTATGAGTATCAAATAGAATAGAATGCAAAGCAAAAAAAAAAAAAAGAAAATACATACAAAAAAGAAAATATAAAATGAGAATACATTCACCAGGAAGACATGAACATTCTACACATCAAACAAAACAGATTAAGCAAAACTCAATAGAGCTATAAGAATAAATAGATAAATTACCGTTATAAGTGAAGAATTTAGCATCCCATTCTCATTACAGGTAGAAATACTCAAAAGGAGAAAATAAAATATATTGAAGAGGGGAACGATACAGTAAACCAGAGTATCTAATTGCTAATTCTTTCTAAATTAATCTATAGGAATAATGCACTTGTATCATTAAAAGAATAATTTTAGACAAATTTAACAGAGTTTAATTGAGCAAAGAATGATTTATGAATAGAGCAGCACTAAACACCAGAAAAATTTTAGAGAGCTGTATTTCAGCAATGTGAGCAGTGGACTTTTATATGCTGAAAACAGAAGCAAAATAAATAAACTACTTTATTAACTACAGCTAAGCATTTGCCTTATTTGTGTTTGGTCTGATGAGAGATCCCAAGTTATATAACCAATTGGATGGCTGGCTATGTAAGACTGGCTGAAATTTGACTCAAAATAATCAGTTACAAGAAATGCCTCTAATGTAAGTTTTAGTTTTCTTGCCTAAGATTTTCAGGTACAGAAAAAAACCCAGGCTAATGATCTTCTCCTTATTTTGCTTGAATACTATTGAAATTCCTTAAGTGTGTTTTTGTGGGAACAAACAAGCTTATTATAAAATGTATATGGAAAGCACAGTCTGTAGATTGGCTAAAAAAATGCCTGACCAATAAAAGGGTAAGGAATAACTTTATTAAATATTAAGTCTTGTTTATGATACAATAGTCAAGAAGGTGTGATAAGTCAAAGGATAGAATAATGAACATGATACAAAACAAATCCTTCAGAAATAGCCTTACTCATTAGGCCTCAGCTTATTGGGGTGCAACATTTCAGAGGCATTTCAATTAAGAAATAACATACTTTTCAACAACTGATGCTTGAACATTTGAGCATCCCTAGGAGCTAAAAGAAGAACTTCTAAGACATTCTCATAACTTATACAAAATTTAACTCAAATTAATTATGAACTTCAATGTAAAACATAAAACTATATATATTTTTGAAATAAAAAAACTATGCTAGGAGAAAATCCTCAGTATTTAACTAGGAATAGAATTTTGAGACTTGACACTAAAAGTATGATACATCAAACAAAAACTAAAAATTGCAGTTTATCAAAATTAAAATTTTGCTCTGAAAAAGATACTGTCAATTTTACTCAGGAAAGATGCTGTTTATAAGATGAAAATGTAGATAATGCATTTGCTATAAAATTAGATTAGGTATGAGACATATATTTATACATGTATATATTTATATATGTCTCATAAATAGAAGAATAAAAATAAACAATACACCACTGAAGAATTAAAAAATAAAAAATACAATTAGAAATTAAGCAAGAGACATGAGCAGTTGTTTCAAATTACAGGATATATAGTTGGCAAATAAAGAGATAAAATAATGTTCAATATCAATACCCCTTAGAAAAAAATAGAAATTAAAATCTGGATAACTAAAAATATCAAAATGTTTTTAACTAAATAAATATCAGAATTACTAAAATGAAACATCAAAATAACAATAAAAACATAAAATGTTGACATGGAAGCAGGGACATTGGATTATATCATTGGAAGAGTAAAATTGTGCCATCATGCACCACAACTGTATTGTATATTGTCAATAAAAACATAAAATGTTGACATGGAAGGAGAGATATTGGATTATTAAATTGGAAAAGTAAAATTGTGCTACCATGCACCAAAGCTGTATTATGTATTACACGATACAGTTTTGGAGTTTCTTAAAAAATTTTATATATCCCAGAAATTACACCCTTAGGCATTTATTCCAGACAAACAAAAATTATTATCACACAAAAACCTGTATGCAAATGTTAGTAGCATCTTGATTTTTGAAAGCCCCAACTTCGAAACAATGCAAATATTTTATGAGTAATGGTTAAACAAACTGTGAGACTTCAGACAATGAAATATTACTCAAAAATAAAAGGAAATTAACCACTCCTAATACACAGAAACTTAGATGATTCTGAAGAATTTATGCTGAGTGGAAAAAAGTAAAAAAAAAATGCATGCTACATGATTTCATTTTTATAATATTTTTGAAGAAAAATTACAGAAATAGAGAATAGATGAGTGGTTGTCAGGGGTTAAGTATGGAATATGGGAGGTTATAAGGGAGAGTCAAGTAGGGTTATAACAATTAACAGTATGATTCTGCATAATGATAGTGCTGTTCTTGTGTTGACTGTAGTAGTGGATATACAAAAAACATGTGTTTTCAGACAGCATAGAACACAAGGTTACAGAAATGCCAGGGACTCCATCAGGTCTTGTTCCTTGCCATACTGAAAGCCAATCACTGAACCAATGAGCTCTGTCAGAGAATAAGCTTTTAATTTAGTTGATTGGTCAACCAAAGAGAGTGAGAAGTTCATTGTCAAATCTGTTCAACTGAAATTAGGGTTTATACAGTAAGGGAAGTAGGAAAAAGAATGTAATTCTGTGAGTGAAAACAAATTAGGAAAAGTAAGGAAGAAATCAAGTCTAGTGAGAGATCTAGCATCTCATTATCTGGATGCAGCGATCTGGTGAGGTTAAGTCCCTTGTCTGAGGGCTGATTTCTTGAAAACACTCACATAAGACAAATGAAAACTTTAATTTTAAGACCAGGAGGGTACATTTCTATTTTTATTCAATATTATTTCACATATACACCACATATACAAATACACACCACATATACAGATTAAACTGGGAGATCTGATTAGTGTATTGTAACAATGCCAATATCTTGGTTGTGGCATTATACTATAATTCTGCAAAATGCTACCACTAGTGGAAGCTTGGTAACACTAACAAAGAATCTTTTTGTATTATTTATGACAGTTGCATATGAATCTATAAATATATCTTAAAGTTTTTAAAAAGTTTACAAATCATGGTTGTAGAGCTATTTTGAGGCTTAGTATAATGCTATTTTTATGCATAGAATGTTTTATTACTATTATTTTAGGTTATTTGCAAATTTGCTGTACAATCTGGAAACACTACAAACCAGTAAGGCTTTGCGATCATTTGGAATGGAACAAATTCTCTAAAATAGCCTGTGTATTTTCAGTTTTCCTTCTTCCTAGGGCACAACCCTTTGCCTTCCTATTCTGAAATAAAATGATTATAGTGGTCCTTCTTATTGATGGGTCCTAGATTTTAACAACTGTTTGTCTAGCTCGGTGGCTAAAATAGGCAGAAGGTTGGGGAGAAGGAAATGGAAATATTTTGATGGCTATTACTCTACAAACCTCAGGAACTCTTGGCTACATCAGGAGACAATTTGTTTTTCACAATTAGGGGAGTATGATTGGTATCTAGTGGGTGGAGGTGAGGAATACTGCTAAACTTTTTTACAGATTACAGGAAATTCTTTTGAACAACAAATAATTATCTGGTCCAAAATGTAAATAATACTGAGGTTAAGAAATCCTGCCCTTGTTTCATAAGTCTGGTATAAGTGATGTTGAACATTTTGACCATATACTGTAGAACTGAACAAAGTATAGAAGGTATAAACCACTTTAAATCACACCCTTATCTACTGAAATTTTATCATCTTCTAGGTCCTAATTATGTTATTCTTTACTATCTTGTTAATTTTCTTATTCTCCAGCAGATGAGGCTTATCTACTTTTATAAACTCTGACTAAAACCAGAATGTCTAATTTTTTCTACTTTTTTGATTTTGGTATTAAGATAATGTTGATCTAGTAAAATGAGGTTGGAAGTTGTCTTTGTGTATGTAGCATTGCTATCAAGGAATACCTGAGGTTGGATAATTTATAAAGAAAAGGTATTTATTTATCTTGTGGTTCTGATGGCTGGAAGTTTCAAGGTTGGGCAACTGGTGAGTCCCTCAAATTATTTCCACTCATGGTGGAAAGTGAAGGAGATCCAGAGTGTGCAGAGAGGGTATACAGAGAGAGTGTGCAAGAAAGAAAAAAAAAAGCAAGAGGGACGGTGCTAGGTTCTTTTAACAACTAGTGTTTTCAGAAGCAAAAAGAATGAAAATTCATTCACACTCACCCCCTGTACATCCTAGGGAGGGCATTAATATATTCATTAAAAAAAAACCACCACTATGATCCAAATACCTGTCATTTGGCCTCACCTACAGCATTGAGTATCAAATTTCAGTGCAAGATTTTAAGGGAGTCAAAGACATTAAACTAGCAGATTTATTCCTCCTTCAATTTTTTGAAAGAGTTTTAGAACTATTAGTATTAATTATTAAGTGTCCGGTATATTTCAGTAGTGAAGCCATTAGGTTCTGCTCTATTTCAGTTTCCACTAACATGAAATATCATACTCATCTTTTCATTTTCAGTCTATGTGTATCCTTACAAATGAAGTGAATCTCTTCCAGGCAGCCTAATTTTTAAGTCATTCAGTCACATTATGTCTTTTGATTGGAGAATTTAATCAGTTCATATTCAAAGTGATTACTGATAGATAAGAACTTACTACTAGCATCCTTTTAATTGTTTCTAGTTCTTTTGTTGACATTTTGTTCCCTACTTTCTTGCTTATTGTCTGTCTTTGTATCAAAGTGATTTTCTTTAATATTATGTTTTAATTCCATATTTTTGTATCTTGGTGATAGGTTTTGACTTTGTGGTTACCAGAAGGCTTACAAAAACATCTTATAGTTGTAACAGGTTATATTAATCTCATGGCAATTTAATATTTATTGAAAAAAATGAAATAACACTTACTCCACTTCTACATTTTGAATTTTTGATGTCACAATTTATGTCTTTTTATGTTGCGTATCACTCCAAAATTATTTCAGCTATTATTACTTTAAAAGTTTCGACTCTTACCACTTATACTAAAGATATAAGGGAATTAATTACACACCACCATTACAGTACTTGAGTATTCTGGATTTGTCTTAGAGCTTACTTTTCTCAGTGAGTTTTGTACTTTTAGATAACTTTTTTTTAATGCTTAGTGTATTTTACTTTTGTCTTGAAGAACTTCTTTTACTATTTCTGGTATGACAGGGCTGGTAGTTATGAACTTGCTCAACTTTGGTTCATCAGGAAAAGTCTTTTTCTCTTTTTCATTTCTGAAAGACAACTTTGCTGGGTATAGTATTCTTGATTGGCAGCAATTTTCCTTTAGCAATTTGAATATATTGATCCACTCACTCTTTAACTGTAAGATATCTGCTGAAAAGTATGCTGCTAGCCTTATTGAGACTCCTCCATATACTATTTTTTCCTCTCTCTTGCTTCTCTCAATATACTATATCCTTGTTTTTGACTGCTTAATTATAATACATCTTCATGTAGTCTTGGTTGCATTGAATCTTATCAAAGACCTTTGAGCTTCCTTTACCTGAGTATGTATATCTGCCTCCAATTTGAAAAGTTTCCTAGTATTATTTCCTTAAATAAATTTATTTACATTTTTAACTCATATTAACTCCTATACTTTTAATATTTGCTCTTTGGTGTCAGTCTCATCACTCTCATAAACTTTCCTTATTCCTTTTTATTCTTTTTAGTTTTTTTCTCCTCTGAATATATACTTTCAAATATCCTGTCTATAAGTGAACAAATTATTTCTTCTGCTTACGCTTAATATATTCTGCTATTGATGCTCTCTGTTGCATCTTAAAAAAAAACTTGTTCATTATTTTTTAGCTCCAGAATTTCATATATATATGTATATATACATATATATATATTTGCTTACATTTCTACTTTTTTATCATTTGTTGTTTTTCTAGATTTTAAAAATTGTTTTAAATTATTTCTGTGCATTTTATTGAAATCTGCTGAGCTGTCTTAAAACAGTTATTTTGAAATCATTTTCTGACAGTCTATATATCTCTGAGTTTTAAGGGACAGCTACTGGATAATTATTGTGCTCTTTTGCTGGTGTTATGCTTCTTTTGTTTTTCATGTTTCTGGTGGCTTTATGTTGATGTTTGTGCATCTGATAAAACAGTGACATCCTGCAGGCTTTACAAGCTAGTTTTGCTGTGGAAACATCATCCTCTATGAAAAATACAAGGGTACTTTCTGGGTGTGCTGCAGCTGTTCTGTTAGTAGGGGTGCAGCTGTATAGTCTCTGTGCAGCACTGTTAGCTGAGATAAGTCCTATAAAAGATTGGAGCTATATTTAGCAACAAATGATGTGGATGTCCAGTGACAGCAGATATCAGTTTTGATGAATGTGATGGTGCTACAGATATCTATTTCTGTCACTGGAGAAGTTGTAGCTGAGAGAATCTTACCAATTTGTCTGGATTGCAGCTCACTCAAAGTGGTGTTGGCAATGTTGTCTGTACCCATGAAGTGGTCACATTGCTGATGCCTGAAGTACAGGCACAGATTGAGGGACTCTGACTTTAGGATCTAGGGCAGTAATGACACTGATGCCTGGGAAGCAAGCATTCTATTGACCTATTGGTAGCAATGTATGGTATTTAGTTGCTTATAAGTAAGTAGGGGACCAAGAACAGGAGTATAGGCTTGTACCGACTTAAAGTGACTCTGAAATTGGGGCAAGGCCTAGCTTTCTATGGTGACTGAGCTGGTGCCTAGAGTGCAGGTATGTGCTTGGCTGTAGATCTCAGAGTGTGAACTAGGTCATTGAGGAAATGGTTCTGTTACCTGAGATGAGGGCAGGCATAGTACAACAACAGATCCTAGGTCAGAAGTGTGGACCCTCATGGAGTGGCCATGGCTTGCTGTCAGGACATGTGTGTGCTTTGGAGATGTGGTGGATCAAGTTTCAAAACAGTTCAAACAGCAGATACTTCTTGCAGGGAAGAGGGTGTTTAGCCATGTCATCCTCTCTGGGATTTCTCAGTGGGAATGGTAGTTGGTCACCTCAGTGGTAATACAGATTAGTGACCTCTGCAGGGCAGGTTGCTGGCATCTAAGCTAGTTCCCACTTTCTGGCTGATACCAATATCCTCAGTCTTTCTTTTTCACTCCTGGCTGTTTTCTGGCATATCAAGTATGCCAGCAATCCTTTCTATGTGGATATTCTCCTTTTTTGTTCCACTGTGTTGCAGTAGATTCTTTAAAGGGAATTTAAACCCTCTCTGGATTATTTTGGTTTGTGGATAGCTGTCTATATTTTTATATGTGGGGAGGATGTAGGCCGGTATTTCCTACTATGCCATCTTGATTACATCACTCTCATGATGTTTTTAATATATAGATATATTGTGAAATATTAAAGAAAGATTATTATACCCTTAATTAACATATCTTAATGTACATATTATTATTTGTATGGTGAGAACATTTAAAATCTCTGTTAATAATATTCAAGTATATAATGTTATTAATAACTATATTCACCATGCTGTACAATAGAATTTCAAAACTTGACATAATACAGTTTTCAAAGTTTTATATAAATGTTTTCCTCTGTTCCTGCTGAGAGTATTGATTACTTTATAAAAATCTTATCTGTGTTATTTTGTCTGAATGTAATGTTTTGCATTTAAAAATATAAAAAAACTGTTTTTCAGTTATTGAAAATCAGTTCATTTTTGACAAAAATTACTGTCATTTTGGATTATACAATCTGTATGTAGAAGACTTTCCAACTAATGAAAATGGTTCAGCTATTCTTATCAGTTTTTAAATACATTTACAGTAATAAATTCTATTCATTAAATTCTTAAAATACATAGATAATGTGATATATCTAATTAATATTAAAACCATTTTGTCCAAGCATAAAGTACTATGTCCCCAAAACATGTTTGTTTTGACAAATTAAACATATTGCCATACAAGTTTAATATTTTGTAATTTATTTGTTTAACTAATACTACTATTAAAAATATGTGTTATATGATTGATTTGTCTAGTTACTATTTTGAATCAATGTGTTATTAAAATATAGTTCTCAAATTACCAGTAATTTTTATGTGTACAATCATGCCCACATACCCACATTTTGACAAATGATTGACTACATATATGGCATTGCTCCCATAAAATTATAAAAAGACTGAAAAATTCTAATCACTTAGTGGTGTTGAAGCTCTTTAAATATCAAAGTGCAACACATTGATCACAAATTTTCAGTAATGCTGGCGTAAAACAAATCTATTCTGTTGCCTGTCTTCTAAAAATATAGTACACACAATTATGCCCAGTACATATTTGATAGTGTTAATAATGGACTATGTTACTGGTTTAGATATGCACTATGTGACTTTTGGTATTTCGTGTGTAATCCTTCTACTTACAAAAAAAAAGAAAGCTGTATAGCAGCTTCAGGCAGGTTCTTCAGGAAGAGGCATTTCAGAAAAAGGCATTGTTGTCATAGAAAATGTCAGCTCTATGTGTGGAATTGGCCTGAACAGCTTCCAGTGAGACAAAATGTAGAGTGGAAAGAAATGAGATTGATGATCCTGACTGATCCTTTGTAGGCCTAGCCTAATGTGTATGTTTCTGCCTTTTTAACAACAAACATAATTTAAAAAATGAAATAAATACATTTAAAAATAGGAAAAGTATATAGAATAATGATATATATAAAACAAAACTATTATTTTTGTATAGTAGTACCCTATTTTAAGCTAAGTATTACAAAGGAGTCAAGAAGTTTTTTTATTAAACATTTATAAAGTAAAAACTTAGTAAGCTAATGTTAATGTATTCTTGAAGAATAAAAATTTTTAAAAACATAAAGTGAGTATAGCTTATGTATACAATGTTTATAAAGTCTATAGTGGTATACAACTAATGTCTCAGGGCTTCATATGAACTCACTACTCACTCACTGATGCACTAGAGGAACATCCAGTCTTGAAATCCCCATTCGTGCTAAGTGTGCTATACAGTTTATGATATCATATGTTTAAATATCATATGTTTCGTTTACCTTTTCTCTGTTTAAATACGTAAAACTTACCATTTTGTTACAATTGTATTATTCAATACAGTAACGCGCTATACAGATTTATAGCATAGAGGTGACAGATTATATCACATGGCTTGACAATGTATTAGGTTTGTGTAAGTACACTCTATGATGTTTGTACAATGATGAAACAACCTAATAATACATGTGCATTTTGCACTAACGATGTCCTGTCTCTTGAAACTAGAAAACAAAATAATTGATTCAACACATATCTGTTAAGTACTCTTTTTGAATTTAGACACCTCTGAGCCCAACTGTAAAATCTTTACAAAAAGTATTCAACATAATGCAACCTTTATATGTAAGAAAAAAATCTTATATATCTTGTACATTTAAAGTATTTAATTCTTTTCCCATAAATGTTGTGGAGGTGAGTATTAGCATAATATTCTATTTTAATTTTGTTGTTGTTAAACTTGAAATTCAAAACATAGCTCTGGGAATATCATAGCAAATTACCAGTGCAACCTGAAGCTTGATGTTTTTCGCAAAGTGTTTACACAAGAACTTGAATCTTTTTAGATTTAAAGACTTCCTAAAAAAACACTTGTAATAATTAAAATATGTTTCAAATTATTTTTTTTACAAAATACATTATTCATTTATAAAAATACAAATTGTATATCTTTCTTTTTCATAGAACAGCTAAATTGCAAAATTATGAGTCCGATGACCAAGTTTCTGACCTTGAATACTTCCTTGTGTTTGGAAAAGAGATAACACCATCCTAGGATTTTCCAAGACACAGCTTCACATCACTATAGGTTCTTTCATCCTTGACCTGTCTCTTTTCTCTTGAGCGGGTAAGACATAAATTAGTTGTGGATGGAGAACAATATATGGGTATTTCTACTTGGAACACATCATTTTCTTATGGTCACTTCAGAATGGCTCATTCAGATGGGAAAGCAAATGTTCAGATATATTAGGAAATGTGTATTGTAGCAGATTGAATGGCTTACCACCTAATTAGTGTGTTCTATTTTATTCCATAAACTGTAAAAGAGACATTTTTGTGGGATAAAAAAAGTAGCACTAAGAGGACTGTACTGCTATAATCTTGCAACATTTAAGGAAAACTTCGACCTATTTTGGCATCAGAAGTTGCTGATAAAATGGAACTTTAAAAGAAGAAAATTAGAAATAATAAAAGACTGCATTCCAATATACTACTGTTTTCAGATAACTCATTTATCTGTACCATAAGTACTGACTTAGTAACTATTTGGAAAGAATGTGACATGCAAGTCAAAAGGACAGACAAATGGAAAGCAAGAAAGCAATTATGTATGTGTTCTATTTATTTGTTCCTCCCATGGCAAAAATTTTCCTAATTTTCTCCCAAAAAGTGATCTTATCCCTCTTGATGCTACAAGAGACCACTGAATACACTTTTGTTAAAATATTCATTTCAAGCTAAAAGACAATTTCTGCTTCTCCAGAAAATGTGACCTCTTTACAGACATCTTATCATTGTGAAGACAATAGAACCCAACTCAGTTTTTAAACTTTTGAAATGTGTTGTATGTAGATACTTGTGGGTGCAGATATGCACATTTATATTTACATACACTAAGAGACTCCATCTTTTACTCTCTTTTCTATTTCTAGTCCTGTACGTAAGGACTAAATCTTAATTTTCCAGTGATATTTCTAATGCTAATAAGCATATGTTTAAAATTTCATATTCAAGGGATGGTGATTTTCATCATTCAGAGATTCATTCTTGCAAGTTTGACTGCTGTCATTAATTTATAGGAGTGTACTATGCTTGCAGGTATTTATTTTCTCCTATAATAAAAACAACAAAAGTTTTCAAATATGCCTACAGTCTTTATTTTCCAACACCATGTGAGCATAAAACAATTTCAATCAGTTTTCTGCTTTTTGACACTTTCCACTTCCATATTAATAAAACATTTTGCAGTCAGCATTCATTCACCTTGATTTTATTCATCTTCTATTAGCAGCACCACCTCCTACTCCACCCTCCACCTCTGTTGCCATTTTATTTATTTTATTTTAAAAATTCACCTTGATTAAAAACTCACGTAACAATGACTTCTCTTATCTAATCAAGAAAATTTGAGTCACTTGACATCATATCTGTCATATACCTATTAATCTCCTGAATTACTGAATTAACTAAGTTCAAGACCATTTTTAACTTTTCCACTTATACTTAGAAATATAAGTTGTGCTTAACTGTGAAACTCAAACAGTTCTTCTTGCCTCTGTTGCCCTCTGAGTTTTAGAGCCTTGCTTATATATATGAGGGGACTCAAAAAACAATAATTTATTTATTAAAAAATTTTATATTTATTCTTATATTTTTAAATGTCAGTCACCTTCAGAGTACACTCTGTTGCATGCAATATACCTGTAGAGACGCTGTTTCCACTGCTCAGTACAGTTTTTGGACTAATCAGTTTTGATGCCTTTTGGTACTTCTTCATTTGTTTTGTTTCACCTTTGCCACATCAGCAAAATGTTTCCTTTTGAGGACTTTTTTTCACCTGGGGAAACAAACAAAAATTTTCTTGGGGCAAGATCAGGTAAATAGGGAGGATGGGGCATGGTGTCACATTGTTTTAGTTCAAAAACTGCTGAAACACTCACTTTAGTGTGGACAGGTATGTTGTCATGGTGGGAGAATTTAGGAAGTTTCTTCTACAAATTGTGACAAACCTTCCCAAAACTTCCAGATAAAAACGTTGGTTTGATCCAAAGGAATAAATTCTGAGTATAAAACAAGGACCTGTCCTTCAAAAAATAATTCATTTTTTGTCCCCTCTCATATATATTATCCTTCTAATTTGAAGTATCAAAATTTTGATCATTCCAAACTTCTGTACTCAGCTTATAAACATGGTTGCTCTCAAATTCTAAAGCTATGTCTCTGCATTTTTCCTCTCGCTACTAAGCATATTTTTCTTCCTTTTTTTTTTTTGTCAGTCATCTTATACGGGTGGTCAGCATTTAAGTTTCCCATTTTTTAATGTCATTATCACCTCCTAAACTTGTTTGCTTTATTATGCATCATCATTATGCTAAAATTGTTTTATCCAATCTTAATCATAAACTTACATTTATCACATGCAATAGAAATTTGATTTTCCTTTATTAAAGGATTATTTTTGCTGTCTTTGACAATTGGTTTATTTGAAAAGATATGTTGCCTATTTCTAGTGACACTACAGTTTATTTTCATGAATTTTCTGGTAACTTGATATTCTCTAATTTAATTTTTCATAGGTTATTTTTATGTCATATCTCCAATACCGCCATCACACAATGTTGTCAATTTCTGACTACATTTCATGGCCTACTGCATGCTTTCAACAGATAATCTCATTTACTATTACAATATCAGCCACCCAATATATCAATAGGTTCCAAACATTTTATTTGAAATCACATATATAGCATGAACTTTATCATTTTTTAATTTTGTGCAAAAATTGTGTGTGTTTAAAAGCATTTCATACTTGACCTCACATTTAAATTTTTATGGTCTATTCTGTATTATTTTATGCTTGTTCCTCCTATTTTTATTTTTTTCATTTTTGTTAAAAGTTCTAAATAATTTTTAATACACAGACCAAACATCATAACATTCAAAAAGACACTTCTAACACATTTTGGCAAACTTTGCTTATAAAATTAATATTCTGTTATTGTCTGTTTGTGGCTGTGTTTTTTAGTCATTATAGATATTCTTGATAGAATACATCCTGTGTTCATAGTATTACTCATTGCATTTAGAACAGTCCCTTAAAATTAACAACTGTAAAACAAAGGTTAATTGAATCATTTAATATAATAATAAAAAATGAAATTGTTTCAGTTTTTCCAAGTTTATTGGTTAATTTAAGTAAGTTTTTTTGCAATAAATATGTCTTTGTTACATTTTCTATATTTATTAAATTATTCAACAATACCTGGGGCTTGTTAACTTGTACTTTCACAGAGTTTTTTACTGTTTATAATAAAGTATAAAGGAGTAAGATAAGTGTTATAAATTTGTTGAATACAGTCTCTGTCTTGCATTGATTTTTAAGCCTAAAATATGTTATTTAAACCTGAGTCTTATACCATCACCTTTGGCCTAGTTAAAATTTCTCTTCCCCAAATGGTTGTTTGAGACATGGCTCATTTGTTTCCTCATCTCACTGATCCCAAATCCAACATGCCTCACACCTACTAACTGCAATAAAACCTAATGGTCAACACCAGAGTCAAATAAACAAGTTACCCTCTGAGATAGTATTTTCCTTAAACACATCATTCCACAGCACCTGAGAGAAAACTTCTAAGAGACAATGACCAAGGACCTTAGTAAAAACACAGGACTCTCTCACTCTTTCTCTGTCTCTCTACCTCTCTCTACTTTTTGTAATAAAGAAAATCTTAAAAATAGTTACATATAAGAAAGCCCGTAGTTGTGTTGCTTAGAGCAGAAAATTAAAAAAAAAAAGCTTAACATTATACTCTAAGGAAAGATGAACTTACAAAACATACTGCATATGATGATTTTGTAATGTATCAATTTTGTAAGGTGAATTTTAAACTTACATGTGCCAGAATTTCTTTTTTGTGTTTATGGTTAAAGTGAGCCGCAAAGGACATTCTTGAAAGATTTTGAAAAGTAGATGGAAAACAGCAATTTTTTGATCATCAACTCCTTGGTGTAAAACAATACTCATGATTGCAGTCTTTATTTATTTATTTTATTTTTGCTATTAAAATGATTATTTTATAGCTTGGATTGCTTCAAAATTCAGATCATGGCAAAATCAGAGCATATGTAAAATATCTTACATTGCAAAAAATGATCCAAAATAACCAAAAAGCACACTAAAATTAACACTTTTATAGGGCAAATGTACTACACAAGTAATATAAGACTAAAATATGAAAAAGGTATTACTATTTTTCTAGGATAGCTTATTCTATACATCTAAAGTTCACAGGTCCAAGTTGCATAGTTGCATGTAGAAGCAGACCCTCCAGTTTGCTTTTGGAAAATCTAAACCAAACAACCCATGAAAATCACTCTGACCACTGACATAACAGACACTGACAAAGAGCTTTGGAAATAGTAAAAGTATAATGATTTCTGGTGGAGAGAGGGTGATTTTCAATATGCATAAGGTAGTGTTGAAGAAAAAACTATTTATGACATTCATTAAAGTGGTAAATGAAACTTTACTCAGGACTAGCATGAAATGTTAAGAAACTTCTGCAATAAGATTTTGCAGTAAGGGAGAGAGATTGGACTCAGCTCTGAATATAATACAGAAAAAAGGAAATGTCAGCCAGAGAAGGCACTCACTCAAAAATCAATGTACTTCATGCCACAACATGATCTTATAAAAGGAAACAAGATCATGTCAATAGATGCAAAAATAATATTTGACAATACTTGTTATTCAGTGATGGTAAGAAAATTGAACAAATGAAAAATAGAAAGAATATATATTCAATTTGATAAAATCATCTATAATAATCTGCAGATAACATAATACATGATGATGATAGAAAAAATGATTTTACCCTAGTGGGTAAAAATTTTGCTTATCGGCCTTATTAATTATCATACTGGATGTTGTAGCATATGCACTGAGTCAAAAAATATAAATCAATAGTATTCAGATTGTAAAGGAACAAATATAATGATGTTTATTCACATAATTATCAATGTGGTTCTCAAGGCATCCAGTTAAACAGTATCTTATAATTAATAAATTTAGCAGTGTCAAGGGATTTCAGATCAATATGAAATGACTTTTTTGCTTAATAGCAATAAATACTGAAAACAAAAATAAAAGTGTTACACGTTTTGTTCTAAAAGAAAGTAATCTTACATCAAATAAGATATATGCAGAAAACACATGTTAAAATTTGCAAATTTCTGATAAAATATCTCAAAGAAAAGGAAATTAATGGAAAGACATATTAATAAATTTTAAAGACTCAAAATAATTTAGATGACAAATATTCCTTTTTTTCAACGTGATTTATCTTAGCGAAATACAAATCAAAGTCAAGGAATGATTCTTCATAGAAATAGACAAGTTGATTCTAAAATGTATATGAATAAGTAAATCAAACTGCATTTTCCAAAATAATTTTGTAGAAGAACAAATTTGGAATACTCACAATGTTATAGATTGTATTGTGCCACACATGCTTGTTTACACACTCCCAAAATATTGCAGTTATAACCTAATGTCAGAATATGATTTAATTTGTAGATAGGGTTTTTATTGAGGTAATCAAGTTAAAGTGAGGTCATTGGTCTGGTCCTAAATCTACATAACTGATACCCTTATATTTATAAAAAAGTACATTTGAACAAAGAGACAGAAATATTTAGAAGGAAGGTGATGTAAAGAAATATTAGAAGACAACTAAAGAGAGAGGCCTAGAAGCTCTTCTCCTCATAGCCTGCATAAGAAAACAACCTGACACTCAGAAAAGAAATGCAGGTGAGCGAGGCAAGATGCCGATAGAACAGGACAGAGCGTGAGAGTCTCCCGAAAAGGGGATGTCCATAAAGACTCTTCATGAGTGGGTGTGTGCCAGTGGGTGAGTGAAAGTCCAACTGAAGGGAGACTTGGGTTTATGCATCCAGGGTTTCTCCCAGAGGTGACTGCAATCCACCACTACTCCTGAGATTGGAGCCCTGGTACAAAGGATCATCTGCTGTTCTCAGGGATCTTTTGAGAGAAAGCAGTAGAGAATAACTGCCCCTCAACACCTGGCCCACACCATCTGCCTGTGGCAGTGGACCAGACACCAGCAGCAGAAACTGTGGAGAATGCAGAGCATGAAAATATGGAAGGAACCACAATGCCAGTGAGATGCCAACTGGTGCCAATTTCTCTGTCCTGGTACTGAGAAAATACATGTTTTGCCCCATTCATCTCTGTCCAACCTCCAAACTGGGACACAGGGGTTATCCTCACACCCATCTGACATCAACCATCCGCCTCAGAGGGACAAATAACCCCCCCCCCAAACGCCCACGCACAGGGGACTAGGCACAGACAAGTCTGATCTGAATGGAAGAATTGAGGGCAGGGACAGCAGCAGACTAGTTGGGTGAGTCTGGATCTGCCTCATCCACTACCCACAGTAGTCCATGGGACATATGTCCCATGCTGAGAGAAACCCTATAAGTCTGCACTAAGAGCAGAGGGAATGGGCTGGAGACCTGAGCTGCTTCCCCACGTGGTAGTAGCAGCTAAAACTGGTGGTGGCAGCCAAAATAGTGGTGGCATTCAAAAGCAGTGGCAGTGATTGGGAAAGGAACTTGGAGTTACAGAAATGACCACAGAGTGAGTTTTATTGTTTGTTTGTGTGGTTTTTGTTTTTGCTTTGTCTATTTCTTTCTATGTTTTTAACAGTTTGATTTAGTTCCACATTTTGGTCCTCAAGCTCTGATAGTCTTTTTTCTGCTTGGTTAATTCTGCTTTCCATGCTTATCAGTTTATTTCATTCACTGTATTCCTTATTGCTATTATCTTCATTATCAATGTCCTCATTTTTTTTCCTCTTGTCTCTCCTCATTTCTATTTATTCTCTGTTAATATATTGATATCTGGGTTTGTGGTTTGAGACCAGTCATTTTGGGGTCTCTTCGTTGTTTGAGTTCCAAGGTCTACATTCTCAGTGGTTGAAATCCCAGAGGTCTGTGTGTGACCCATATTGTTCATTTGTTTTTTCTTTATTTGTGTAGGTTTCCCTTTCACTTTCTTTAAAACCTCTTCTTTAATTCTGTTGTTCAGTTCTGGGGCGGGATAGGTTTTATTTCTGTTTAGTCAATCTCATTTCCTTCTTGATCAGAAACAAACATGTTAAAAATGTGTGCTAGAATAAGTGTGTCCTCTGGAATCACCAGCAGTCTATTTATGTCTTCTGAGAGGGCACATCTAAGTTGTTTGTTAGCTTCATGATGTTCCCGCTGAGGAGACATTGGAGTGCCAAGAGTTAATTTACTTGTTAAAAGTTTTACAATGTTATGTGAAAAATTCAACATCATGAATCTGTGAAGCCTTTGTCTTAATTATATGTTTAACATCATCTCAATAGGAATTTTCTCATTTAGGTTGATTAGAAAATTTATTAAAAATATTCCAAGAGCCCATACATTTCTGGAAAACAATAATAATGAAAGGAAGAAGAATGTCTAGCTGTACCAGACAAGAAGTTAAAAAGTATGTTGTTGGAAGGGATCTTTAGGGTAAAAAACCAATTCTGTAAGATACTGCAAGACTAGATACATGTATATATTGAGGAAAACCCAAAGAAGAGCTTTACATATATTTTATTTATTTATTTATTTTTAGAAATGTGTTGCTGATTTGAATGTTCTTTTTTTTTCTTTTTAACCGGTATTTTTTATTATCATATTGTGGGGTACAGTTAAGGATTAGGTATACAAATATGCTTCGTTCAGACACCGTTGGTAATAAAAGGTGTCTCCCCATCTCCAGACAGATATTGAGTATCATTAATCCCATCCTCCCTCCTCTCCCCTCCCCATAATTTCCCACCGCTGTCAGTCATTTTCTTATAGTATTATGTTTGGATGTTCAAGGTTCACTATATGAGTGAGAACATGTGATACTCCGATCTTTGTTTCTGTGAGAGGTCACTCAGTATTATAGATTCTAGTTCCATCCATTTTTTGCTGCGAAATCCATGATTTTGCTCTTTTTTATGGCTGCGTGGTATTCCATCGTGTACATGTACCACATTTTTTAAATCCAGTCCTCTTTTGATGGACAACATGGTTGCTTCCATGTTCTTGCTATTGTGAACAATGCTGCGATAAACATACGTGTGCAGGTATCTTTTTTATAGAGTGATTTGAGTTCTTC